>CAJHNH020001839.1:0-141609 GCA_905116865.2 Candidula unifasciata
ATTTTTGTGGACTTTGAGAAAGCTTTTGACAGCGTCCATAGAGACGGTCTGTGGAAAATTTTACGACATTATGGAATTCCAGAAATAATAGTCAACATAATTGCTCTCTTCTATAAAGACTTTTCCTGCAGTATAAAAAATTACAATACATCTTTTCCAGTAAAGACAGGTGTAAGACAGGGATGTGTTATGTCATCTCTCCTCTTCAACCTTGTGATTGATTGGATACCAAAGAACACAGTAGACAGGAAAATGCTTGAGGACCTTGATTTTGCAGATGATATAGCACTCCTATCACATAAACATGAACATATGCAAGAGAAAAGTAACAAATTACACTGCACAGCAGAAATGGTGGGACTGAGAATAAATACAAAGAAAACTAAGATCATGACAAACAGTCCAAATCAACAACCAGTGACCATAAGTAACCAATCACTTGAAAATGTAGAACATTTCACATATCTTGGAAGTGTGGTGTCCCTACTGGGAGGGATAGAGGAAGACATACAGTCACCCCTGAACAAAGCTAGAGCTGCTTTTGGAAGGATGAGGTAAATCTGCAAATCCAATAATTACTGCAGAGGAACAAAACTCCGACTCTACAAGAGCATCATTTTGCCAGTTCTTCTTTATAGAGCGGAATGCTGGAGTATGACCAAAAAGGATGCACACAAGCTGTCCACCTTCCACCACACATGTCTACGTAGAATTATCAAAATTTTCTGGCCAGATACAATCTCAAACACTAAACTACTTCAAGCCACAAACAAAAACTTTATACAGTATGATTACCAAGAGAAGATGGAAATGGCTTGGCCACTTTATGAGAATGACTTCTGATATACCTGCCAAAACAGCTCTCACATGGACACCAGAGGGAAAGAGAAAACAGGGGCGCCCAAAAACAACATGGAGACGAACGATGGAAAGTGACCTGAGTGCGGAATATTTGACATGGAAAACTGCACTGAAGATTGCACAGGACAGGAAAGCATGGAAAGTCCTCTCTGAAGCCTCATGTGCCACTAGGCATAACGAGAACTGATGATGATGATTACATCCGTTTCTGCATACACTGCGATGGACTGAAATAACTCTCTCATTAACACAATAGTTGCTGTTGCCCAAGTCTGTCGTAGCGGGGCAGACTGCGACCCGGGGTTCTTAATTTATAACGTACCCCAAACACGAAATTCCCGTGGGAAATCCACAGCTGACCTGACAGTCCATTATTTCAAGGGGTGCAAGTGTGCTGTTGTTTGATTCTTTTTTTTTTTTAGAGTTCATCTAGTGTATTCTAACCCTAACCCTAACCCTAACCCTAACCCTAAACTTGGCTGTAGAGAAATCGCGAGAAACTACAACCTGAACACCCTAGAATTTATTGGGAATGTCTCCCGTGACGTAGTCGTGACGTCAGGGGCAAGTTATAAATTAAGTACCCGACCCGGTTGCGTGGAACAGCAGCTAGCAAGGTCTTTGCCTACTGACTCGACCGAGGCATTACAGCAGAGGTTCTTAAACTGGGGTGCCAGGGGTGCCGCGGCGAAAATCAAGAAAAGTCGGCTATAAATTATGACATTATTAAAGAAGGCATGAAGATACTTAAAAGTTAAAATTTAAATTGTCTTTCCTCTCCACTGTCGAAAAGAGTGCCCCCCCCCCCTTCCTCCTTGTTTCACACTCAAAGTGTATCATACTGCATAAAATGCCAACCGCAGCGTGCTAAAAATTGTCTTTGTATTTATCTCGCGGTCCGACCGATCCTCCATCTGTATCCGTGAAGGTGCAGCGGATAAGTAAGTTTGTGATTACATTTTGGCTGGAACTTTAAAGTGGAAAATGTGGTCTGTACGATAGTCACTGTTAGCCTCGTCAAGTAAGTACTTATATTTAAAGGCAATGCGTTATAAGTCCTGGACAATCGGTAGACAGACCAAACAATTTCTTGAGGCCTCAGAGATGTGGTTTTACGGAACAATGCTTAAATACCTTAGACATTAACACACAAAAAAAGCGACTAAGAGGTTTTGAAAGAGGTGGGAGCCCGAAGACAACTAGTCACATACATCAGAAGGAGACAGTCATCATTTTTCGGCATGTTATGAGAAGAGGGAAAATGGAAATATCTGTGGAAGGAGGGATAGAGGAAGACAACGAGAGAAGATTCTTAAAGGTCTTGTTGCATGGCATGGAGGTATATCAGCACATGAACTAATATATGATGCAGGAGATCGCAGATTGTGGCGAGGCATAATCGCTCACACCAATCGTCAAGGCACCTGATGATGACACACTATTCGTATTTGGCCGAATAATTGGTCCCGCTATTCGTATTCTGCCGAATAGTGAAAATCACTATTCGGTACGGCCCTAATTTATAATGATATATTTGATGCAACAATGCATATTCCTTTGATGTAGCGCTATATTCAACACTAGTTGGTTTCACTTATTGACTGACTGACTGACTGACTGACTTTCTTCCCCACCAGGACATCACACAAGCGATAAACACCCGATGACACAGAGTGCCACAATGTGGATGAGGATCACAGTGGAGAGGTCCCAGAAACCGCGTTCAACCAGTAGGCCATATTAATGACCGGGCTATATTGCGGCCCCTGGAATGAGCCAGAGTAGGGCTTCAAATAACGAAAAATTGCATCTTAAAAAGGACGGCAAGATGTTTACTTATTTTCACTTATAAGCTATATTAAAAAAACAGTCAATGTGAATGTATTGTGCCTGTATTCGATGTACAATAAGGATAATATGTCAACTAACTAACTAAACAATTAGGCAGGCAAAGGCATCGGGGAAAAAAAAAACAAGATGGCAAAATAAAGATGGCAGAAAATCAAGTGGAAATCACAAGATTTAAATACATCGAGTAATTGAGTACAAGGTTAGATGTGTATCCTTTACAGGACGTTGCAAAACCAACTCCAACAGCCCTGGCTGTTGTGTAGTTTTTCTAGGCAAATTTACGTCCAGTAGTTTTCTGGAAATTAAGTACAAAGGAAGAACAAATACAAAACAAAGTAAAGGAATAATTGCCTGAAAGGGAAGACTCGGCTATTGAGAGACAGAGGCACGGAAAAAAAATGAATAAAACCGTCTGTCCAGAAAGAAACTGACAGTTAGCTCCCTTGCTGGTTGCTGGCGTGGAGAAATCGGCCCATGTTTATGAGATAGCGGCTGTAATGGCTTCAACACCCACAATATAACCACACTGCCTTATCTGGTTTCCCAGTTGTTCGCATTTACACCAACCTTAGCTCGCGCACAATATTTACAACATACTGTTGAGTTGCTAGTTAACCCAACTGGTTTCAGACACATCCCAGAATGTTTTTGCTGTAGGTTTACTGCAGTCTATCCCATTTCCGCTGATTTGAGCGCGTCTGTTCTGTTTTCTGTTTGTTTTTGTAGCAGTATTCCCCGCGACTATTGAGTTTTATTTCACAGTTGATGTCTGGTCGTGTGGATAATAGTTTGCACATTTCCGCCTTTAATTCAGTGATCAAAAGAAATTGACGAAGTCGTGCCTGTGTTCTGTTTGTTCCACACTGTTTGAATTCTTCGCATTAGTATCTTTGATTGGCTTTCTAACAAACGTCCAAACGAAGAACTGAATTAACGAAAAGTGTGTGAAACACAGACAAAAAGTACAGCAAGTTATCAACCGGAAACATCCAGTAAATTCATAGCTTAGTGAAGTGAAATGTCGGTTCAAAGTTTCTTTATATATAAAACATACGTGACTTATAAATCACCCGTTTATCACGTTTGAAAGTGGTGAAGATACCCCCTCCCCCCACCCCTTTTCCACCGCGTATGCTGTGATCAAACATAGAAACCTGTAATAAGGTTATGTGACGGCTGGGGTTCACTGCAAAGAAACAATGTCAGACATTTTGTTTCCATGAACTAAGAGATATCCCATTTCTTGAAGTTGACTCACATTTCAACCTTTATCATCGTCTTAGACGTTTGCTTACAATACATTTGTGCTATTCATACACATGCGTATGAACATCACAGATCTGATTATCTGTACTGATGGTTCGGTGCTGAAAGGAAAGAGAAGTACCTAGGGGTTCGTAGCAAAAACCAATGAAAATCTTTAGTGCAAGACAGCCTAACATTCGACATCACAACATCTAGCATGAGAATGGAGGTGGAGGCGGTAACTGCAGCTCTCCGGTGGCTAGAGAACAAGATGCATACATATGTCGTAATTATAACAGACTCTGAAAGCATGCTGAGAAAGGTAAAGACAGGGATGCTTCGAGCAGAGTGGCAAGCTTCACTGGAAAGGTCATGGGGAGTGAGCATACTTTTCTCCAGGCTATGCCGATGTGGTGGGCAATGAACAGGCAGACAGACTGGCTGGATCTGCACCACTGGGTGGTGAATTGATACACGACAAGGCAGATGTGGTCAGAGCCGTTTGGGAACAAGCAACAGAATTGGTAGAGAAACGAGATTATTATGGCCTGGAGAGAATGAGGCACCTGGGTGTAACCAGAGGGTCTGACCGGCTCACTACACTCAGAGGAAAGGCAAGACGGTCATATAACCAGATTCTGACCAGTACCATAAGTATTGGAACTCTTCGCTGGCTGCTGAAGATGAGAACGGAGCACGTATGAGAATACCCCGAGTGATGTTATGTCATTTCTTAACTCAACTCTTCACACTTACTCTATTTATTTTGTAATTCATCTACTCTATTTATTGTGTAATTCTTCTACTTTTTCTTCTTCTTCTTCTTCTCTTCCTCCTCCACCTCCTTCTCCTCCTCCCCTCCTCCTCCTCCTCCTCCTTCTTCTTCTTCTTCTTCGCCTTCTCCTCCTTCTCCTCCTCCTCTTCTTCTTCCTCCTTCTCCTCCTCCTCCTCTTCCTTCTCCTACTCCTTCGTCTTTTGTGTTCGTCTTCTGTGTTTGGCCTATGTGCTCGTTTTCTGTTTCCGTCCTTAAAAGGGCGGTTGGTAGTTGTGGTTTACAGCTAGGTTGTGACATCTGCGAAAGGGACGCTGCACTTGCTGCTGAAGACGGGGACGAGGCGTTTATGGGAATGTCCCGAGTGCTGTCTTATCGATTCTTTATTTAACATATAACATTCAACATATGATACTTAACATATGACATTCAACATATGATACTTAACATATGACATTCAACATATGATACTTAACATATGACATTCAACATATGATACTTAACATATTTGCGCATTTCTAGATGAATGGAGGTGGTGGTACCTGCAACATTGAACCTCAAAGTTCGGAATGCTGAAAAAAGAAAAATGCATCCGATTTTAGCACACCCCTAATTAGTCGCCTTTTACGGCATGCTTGTGCGGGCGACATGAACCTTCGAAAGGGAGCCTCGGTACCCACATGGATAGCTTGAACATATTATTATCTGTATAATGTTTTCTCTCTCCCCAGATGCTGGCTCCAAACGGTCGAAACGCCGAAAGAGACGAAACCGGCAGATCCGCTGGCACAAAGAGATGTGGAACACACGGCGCCAGCTCCGCAGAATCACCCGCAACAAAAAGAAACAGACAGACCGTAACTGACATCAAGAAGCGGCTTCTGTGATCTGGCTTTTGGCTGAGACAGCTGGGTCAGCTGCTAGTATATGACATTAGGGAAGCTTGATGCTTTCTAATTGTGTGTAGTGCCATTGTTATTGGATATTTGCATTTCCCCCCGTTTCTACAGGGAAGATCATGGTATTGGATAAGCTGCAAATATTCACGCCTGGATGATGTTGTGTATACGTCATGTATCCATATCTGAATGATGTTGTAAATACTTCATGTATCCATGTGTGGATGATGTTCATATGTCATGTATCCATGTCTGGATGTTGCTGAAAATGTTTCGCTTACCAACGCTAAGTTGGTGCAGGAGAGCCTAGCATATGGTACCACAACATCCAGCTTAAGAATGGAGGTGGAGGCGGTCACTGCGGCTTTCCGCTAGCTAGAGAACACGACACACACACACACATTGTGATTGTAATTGACTCAGAAAGCATGCTGAGGAAGATCAGGACAGGCATGCTTCGTACAGAGTGGCATGCCTCGCTGCGGAAGACACGGGTGAGGAGTATTGTCTGGATTTTTTTACCAGGTTATGCCGGTGTGTTTGAAAATGAACAGGCGGACAGACTGGCAGGCTCTGCACAGCCTGGTAGAATACTGATGCACGATAAGACAGACGTGGTTAATGCCTTGTGGGAGAGCGTGTACAGTTCGGAGGAGCAGATGGATCACCACAGTCTGAATAGATTGATGCAGTTGGAGGTGAGGAGTGGTTCTGGCAGATGCTCAACGCTCAGAGGAAAGGCAAGACAGACGTTTAATCAGAATGCTACTGGCACCATTAGTATCGGAACTCTTCGCTGGCTGCTGACGATGGGGACGAAGCGCTTATGGGAATGTCCCGAGTGCTGTGATGTCCGTTCTTGAATCAAATCAAATCAACGCTTAGACACCTCTGCATGAACGAGGGATGAATCTGAAAGCAATCTTGCCTCGGGTAGCACTGGATGAAGGTCAAGTCTCCATGTCTGGCTGGCATTTAATGCACATTTGACCTAATGTTGTTTGCCAGACCGCAAATATCCCTGACTCAATAAGCTTGGAATGGACGCCATAGACCAGTAATAAAGATTGTACATATCACAGTGATGGCGAACCCTTCCAAAGTAGGCTCTTTAGGACCTCAGACATATCTCATATCTCGGCACAATCTTCCACTGATCAGAACTCTGCAGACTCGTGTGTGTTTGTGAGTGTGCGTGCTTGAGCGTGTGTGTGTGTGTTTGTGTGTGGAGGAGGAGGGGCTATCAATTGTGTCATCAGATTTTCATGAAGCTCATCGACTGTCTGAAATCTCTTGCTTTTTTTTTTTAAAAAATCTGTTTTCTCGAGGTTTTTTTTTTTTCCATTGGTTGCGTTTTTAGATCGGGGGGGGGGGGGGGGGGGGGGGGGGGGGGGTTACCTCGTTGTGGATTTGGTTTCAACAAAACACGTTGCATCAGATGAGGTGGGTCTGTCTGTGTGTTTGTTACAGGCCTTCCAGCAATGGGATCATTTCAAAGACATTCTCCACCACTGTGAAGCGTCTGTATCATTCATGTATTTGTGGTGCACGCATTGCATCGTCCCCAAAAACCTTATGAATCATCTGAATTGTTTCTGCGGAGCTATGTTGAAGCTTAACGAACATCGGATGCAAATTCTTCTCATTGCTCGATCAGCCATTTTAAATGTGACGACCTCACAGTGACATGTGCTCGCTAAAAAGCGGTTTCACAATCTGGTTCAGCGACGTCGACGTTGCTTTCATGTGAGCATGTCAGGTCGCTCTATGTGCTTGCCAAGTTACATCGATGTCCCGTCTTATACATATTAACGTAACTATGGCCTGTTATTTTCCGGACAGCTTTTATTAAAGTGTTGGGAAGACAAGTATACATCTATGGGTTGTGTTGAATCCTGTACACCCACTTAACATAACTACATTTAGATATTTTCTGTTTAAACGAGAACAATTGTATAAATAGCTCTTGTTTGCTGGAGAAGACGCCACAATAAACAATTATGTAACGTTTTTTCTCTGCACAGAGACTTAGTGATTGTTTCCCTTTACTTGTGTGTATTTTTCTATGTGTCATCGTATTATTGGTACCTGTCCGTGTTAACTGTATTAAATTTTGTTGTACAGAGCCCTAGGAATTACAGTCCATGGCGATGGCGAGTGTGATTAGCAGCACCATCTCGCTTTAAGAAGACTTCATAGTATACAGCATATGATACCACAACATTCAGCTTAATAATGGAGGTGGAGGCTGCCACTCCAGCTTTTCCCTGTCTAGAGAACACGATATACACACACTTCGTGACTAACTGACTCAGAAAGCATGTTAAGGAAGGTGAGGACAGACTTGCTTCGTGCAGAATGGGGTTTTGGGTGAAAACTTTTGTCTTGATCTTTTTTCCAGGCTATTTTTTGGGAGATGAACAGACTGGCTGGCTCTGCACAACTTGCTGGAATAGTGATGCATGATAAGGCAAACGTAGTTTAAGTTTTATGGGAGCACGTGTGAAATTCGGAAGAGCCAATGGATCACCACAGTCTGGTGAGATCAATGCAGCTAGGAGTCAATGGATCACCACAGTTTGGTGAGATCAATGCAGCTAGGAGTCAATGAATCACCACAGTCTGGTGAGATCAATGCAGCTAGGAGTCAATGGATCACCACAGTCTGGTGAGATCGAGGCCTGGAGGAGCCAGTGAATCACCACAGTCTGGTGAGATCGAGGCCTGGAGGAGCCAGTGAATTACCACAGTCTGGTGAGATCGAGGCCTGGAGGAGCCAGTGAATCATCACAGTCTGGTGAGATCGATGCAGCGAGGAGCCAGTGAATCACCACAGTCTGGTGAGATGGAGGCCTGGAGGAGCCAGTGAATCACCACAGTCTGGTGAGATCGAGGCCTGGAGGAGCCAGTGAATCATCACAGTCTGGTGAGATCGATGAGTGACGAGGGATGGCGATGACTGACGCTCAGAGAAAAGCGAGCGGACAGAGGAGGTGACTACTGCTGCTACCACTGTTATAGTAACTCACTGGTCTAAATATGTGGAGTGGTGAGATGTCCCGAGGCCTGGAGGAGCCAGTGAATCACCACAGTCTGGTGAGATCGAGGCCTGGAGGAGCCAGTGAATCACCACAGTCTGGTGAGATCGGTGCAGCGAGGAGCCAATAGATCACCACAGTCTGGTGAGATCGATGCCTGGAGGAGCCAGTGAATCACCACAGTCTGGTGAGATCGATACAGCGAGAAGTGACGAGGGAAACTGGCTGATACTCGACTGACGCTCAGAGAAAAGCGAGTCGGACAGAGGAGGTCAGACTACTGCTGCTACCACTGTTATAGTAACTCTGCACTGGCTGCTAAATATGTGGAGTGAGCGCTTATGAGAATGTCCCGAGGGCTTTGATGTCGGTTATTAAACCAACTGCACACAAATAAGCTAGTAAAACGGATGTACACGCAAAAACTTATATTTATGATGGGGCTGTGTGTAATTTGCTAGTTTGTTTCGTGGGTTTCCTGTTGTTTCTTTTGAGTGTTGCCGATTCAATGTCGTCTCCTGAATCTTCTCGTCCTGCCTCCCTGACAGCGTTGAGAATGCCAGCCTGTTCTATTGCTTTCCCTGTTCCTACCGTTTCCCTGCCATCAAGTCAGTCCGCTGTTTATTCTCTCTTCCTCAAAGTGTCCTGGCACAATAATGAAACATTCCTTTCAGTCAAGATTTCCTCAGCGAATCTAACAATTTTCTTCCAATCCATCTTGTCTCTACCTTCTTCAGCATGCTCATTGAATAACTTAGAAAACACACACAGGGAAAACGCCGTGTCTCTAGCCACATCATTGCTTTTGTTAGTCAAGGGCAACTGATCTTAAATTTAAAAAAAAAGGTAATTATAAACATCGGTGATAAAGGTAAATTTATTCCCATTAAATAAACTATAACAATAAATTCGAGGAAATTGTTGACCGCTGGGTTTTGACTTATTCGGCCAGTATGATTTTTCAATAGTGGTTCTGCCATTTGCCTGGGTTTGTTTCTCTGACCACGCCGTTTGATTTGTGAAAGCAACTTTTACGTGGATCGTTGCTGGAGCCACAGAGAGTTCGTGATTTGTGCTGCTAGTCGTTCTGCGGAGAGATGGACTCAGGCCATATGTGACCAAACCCTTTGCATGAAAGACCCCCTCTGAGATTTAAACACTAAAAACAAAAAATAGAAGAATATGCGCTACTTTCAGGCGGGGAAGCAAGAAAACTGGTCATCCAACTCATACAATTTAGTATATGTACAGCTGTTAACACGCCACACAATTTCAGTAGTATAAAATATGTGTCTAGCCGTATCGGCGAGACAAGGGTAAAGTTGCTATGGGTAGAGGGTCGAATCTACGACCTCAAAACAGAATAGCAGATTGAGCCAGGACAGGTGCTTGCAGCGACCTCTGAGATGAAATGTTTGGGAACTACTTGGCCGCTATTTTTAGACATGGTAAGTGTGTAAACGAAGGCCACAAGGGTCGTTTGCCATCAAATAATGGATGTGGCTTGTGGACTTTTGGAGTACATCGTGTGTGTCTGTGTGTGTGGTTTGTGGACTTTTGGAGTACATCGTGTGTGTGTGTGTGTGGTTTGTGGACCTTTGGAGTACATCGTGTGTGTGGTTTGTGGACTTTTGGAGTTCATCGTGTGTGTATGTGTGGTTTGTGGACTTTTGGAGTACATCGTGTGTGTATGTGTGTGTGGTTTGTGGACTTTTGGAGTACATCGTGTGTGTGTGTGGTTTGTGGACTTTTGGAGTACATCGTGTGTGTATGTGTGTGTGGTTTGTGGACTTTTGGAGTACATCGTGTGTGTATGTGTATGTGGTTTGTGGACTTTTGGAGTATATCGTGTGTGTATGTGTGTGTGGTTTGTGGACTTTTTGAGTACATCGTGTGTGTATGTGTGTTTGGTTTGTGGACTTTTGGAGTACATCGTGTGTGTATGTGTGTGTGGTTTGTGGACTTTTGGAGTATATCGTGTGTGTGTATGTGTGAGTGTGTGTGCGTGTGTGGGTGTGTGTGGTTTGTGGACTTTTGGAGTACATCGTGTGTGTGTATGTGTGAGTGTGTGTGCGTGTGTGGGTGTGTGTGGTTTGTGGACTTTTAGAGTATATCGTGTGTGTGTGTATGTGTGAGTGTGTGTGCGTGTGTGGGTGTGTGTGTGTTCATTCTGGTGAGAGAATTTGCGGGGTGGGGGCGCATATAGTGAGATAGATGTAGGAACAGACGAAATGACAGACAGAGGTACTTGGAAACGCACAGCTTTAGAGAGTGAGAAAATATAGAAAAATAAGCAATACATACATGTGGACAGACAGAGGTACTTGGAAACGCACAGCTTTAGAGAGTGAAAAATATAGAAAAATAAGCAATACATACATGTGGACAGACAGAGGAACAGACAGAAGGAGAGTAGAAGAAATGTACACAGAGAAACATGGGAAGAGGGCAAAAAAGTTAAATGAAAAAAGTGGCGGGAGAGAAATATGCAAATAGTGACAATTAGAGGAACAGACAGCATGACAGTGGTACACGGAAGAGCGCGCGCGCACACACACACACACAAATACACACACACATACACAAATGAACATTCCATAAACGATGCGATAGATGCGGTTTCAACTTGTGTAAACGAGATGGTTTTCGAGTCTTCAAAATTGTTTCAATTATGCTACTCGTCAAAAGTCAAGGGCCACTTAGAAAAACTTGGTTGTAACCCAAAACAAATTAATATAAATGTAAAGGATATTAGTGTAACGGCATTTATTGAATAACAAACTGACATGTCAGATAAAGAAATGGAAACACATTCAAACGTAACGAAACTGTAAAATGTGCCACCCACCTTTTCAAAATTCACACAGATTTTGTACATCTAGACATTTCACAATCAGGCATGACCATCGTTGGCAACAAAACATTCAAGACAGCGTAGATGCATCCAGTTCACAGGGGCCCGAAGAGTATTCTGTGGAACAGTGTGCCATTCCTGGAGCAGAAATGTTGTCACCTGTGCAGCATCCATTGGCAGGGAGTCATTGGTTAATCCTCAACCAAGGACGTCCCTGAGGTGCTCAGTGGGAGGATGGTCTGGTGAATGAGCTGGCCATGCCAGTCTGAAGATCCCCTGCTGCTGAATAAAGTAGTTCCCGACAAGAGCTCAATGGAGTCCAGCGTACTCATCTTGCAGGATGGCATTGCCACCTATGGCCTCCAGGGCAGACTGAGCAGTTGGTCTTAAGATTTTGCTCTGGTATCTAAGGCTGGTCAAGTTGCCTTGGATGATGTAGGGTGGGTTTCTATGATGTCTGTGTAGAAGCCTCCCCAGATAATGACAGAGCCCCTATCATAATGATCCACCTCTCGGATGAGCAGGTGTAAGAGCGATTTTGACCCAGGACGTCGAGCAGGCAGTACAAATGTTATGTAAACGTCAGGAAATGCTGCTGTGATAAACTATTAAAGTTTACAGTACAAATGTTATATAAACGTCAGGAAATGCTGCTGTGATAAACTATTAAAGTTTACAGTACAAATGTCATATAAACGTCAGGAAATGCTGCTGTGATAAACTATTAAAGTTTACAGTACAAATGTTATGTAAACGTCAGGAAATGCTGCTGTGACTGACATAATTTTAGGTTTATAGTTGGTCACTTCTACAAATACTACTCTATATCTACATTAGTCATTCCCTTGTAGGATGCGATTTTTCGTTAATCTGAAGCCCCACCCTGGCTTTTGCCAAGAACCGCAATATAGCCCAGCCATAAATATGGCCTAATGGCTGAACGCGGTTTCCGGGATCCTTCCACGGGTGATCCTCATCCACATGGTGGCACTTTGTGTCATCGGGTGCTTATCGCTTGTGTGATGTCCTGGTGAAGTAAAATGTACTACTACTACTAGTTCTAGAAATGCCAATCGTTAACTGTGAGTTTATTTCTGGCACTGTAACTTGTGTCAATTATCTCTATTTTAACAGCATCAACAAACAAAACAAAAGATATTCTGCTCTCAGATGGAGAAAGTTTCTGAAAGCCATTCTCGTTGTGGGCGAGACATCTTTGTTTGGCGCCACAAAATGGCTGCGATAGTTGTTTACCGTTGCCAAGGACAATATTTACAAAACACCACATCTCTGTGACATTGGCCACAGTGAAAGCGTCACTGTCGTTTCCAAAACACAAGATCATAAATATTGATCTACTCCTTCTCAAGAATTCCTTGGACATTTATATTTCTGTACATGTAAAACAGCCAACAAAAGGATTTTAAAAGTACATCAATGCTTCTTCTTCTATGAGTGTCGATCAGTGCCTAAACCCTGACCTGTGAATTTACTTCACATGCAGAATCAGGTTTGAATCGTTGACGTCATATGCGTAAGGTTATATTATCTAATGTAGATATTCCTGGATTAATACAGAAAGCCTGCAAGTATTGATTATTCTATCATAGGTCGGCTGCGTGAAAGGCACAGATCGATAATGTAAACTTCTCATTTGTCGAGTGTTGAACGGCTGGCCAGTTCTCTCAGTGTGATCGTTGTGATCCAGCTTACCGACAAGGGGCAGCCGGGCGTGGCTGTTTTAACGGCAATAAACAGGTAAGTCCTACAAAAACACACGGGGCTCTAATGTTTCTCCCATTCATGGCCCACCTGCAGCATGGGGAAGGTAGGTGACGAGGAGCAGAACGGCTGACTGTTTTACAAATTGTTGTTGTAACTTGATTCTTGATGAGAAGAGTAAGTGGTAAAACAAATGACTGATGACAGCACTTGTGTTTATATAGTTTTGAAAACCAGGACTTTGGAAACATTTCAAAACGGTTTACATTGTTGACTACATATAGATGTCTGATCACAACATTTGACTACATATCACAAGGCTGTTTACAGTTGTTGACTACATATCACAAGGCTGTTTACACAATCACAAGGCTGTTTACAGTTTGACTACATATCACAAGGCTGTTTACAGTTGTTGACTACATATCACAAGGCTGTTTACAGTTGTTGACTACATATCACAAGGCTGTTTACAGTTGTTGACTACATATCACAAGGCTGTTTACAATTGTTGACTACATATCACAAGGCTGTTTACAGTTGTTGACTACATATCACAAGGCTGTTTACAATTGTTGACTACATATCACAAGGCTGTTTACAGTTGTTGACTACATATCACAAGGCTGTTTACAGTTGTTGACTACATATCACAAGGCTGTTTACAGTTGTTGACTACATATCACAAGGCTGTTTACAATTGTTGACTACATATCACAAGGCTGTTTATTGTAATGAAATCAACAGTTTATTTTATTATGGCATGGGGGGGGGGGGGGGGGGGTTTATTTTACAAATTATATCATGTTTGCAGATTGTTTAATGCAGAACTTGATGTTGGAACAGCCAAACAAGTGATACAGGCTGAAAAATCACCAAAGCTGGAGAAATGGATTCACAGGTGCTAACTTGACACTGAAAGATAAAAGAGGGTGTGGAGAAAGGAAGAGCAAGATAATAATGAGTGCAGCAGATAAGAGATCAGGATGGGGCCTCACAGCTAGATGAAGAAATAAGATCATTGCAGAACAGTATGAAGTTATTCAAACACAGTTTAGCAAGAGCCAAAGTAGCCCAGGTCTGCATAACAAGTGGCTTTCAACAAATTTTAGTTGGATGATTTGGATATCATTCTGTCGGGTTTCAGTTCTAGTGTGAAACATGTTCATCTTGTTTAAAAAAAAAAAAGGTTCTGTTTCACCACTTTGCAGAGCAATCATGTTTCTTTGTTGAATATTCAACTGTGATATTTCCATTAATCCTCTACTGTGTGTTTACAGAAGTGATTCCCAAAACTATTCTCTCGACTTACGGCTTTGAAAAAGAAAGTATCTGAGCTCAAATGTTTTGTTCTAGATGAGGGCTTCTAACAAAGAGAAAATATCTACTCTCAACACTTTTGTTCTAGATGAGAAAAGAAAGAGAAAATATCTGAACTCAACATTTTTGTTCTAGAGGAAGGCTTCTAACAAAGAGAAAATATCTGAACTCAACATTTTTGTTCTAGAGGAAGGCTTCTAACAAAGAGAAAATATCTCCTGATAGGGCCTTTACTTATACAACTGTGTTATTTAAAACTAATTCTTCATATAGTGATCATGACAACATCAAACATCATTTAGAACTAATTCTTTATACACTGATCATGTGACAACATCAAACATCATTTAGAACTAAATCTTCATGCGCTGATCATGTGAAAACATCAAACATCATTTAGAACTAAATCTTCATACACTGATTATGTGACAACATCAAACATCATTTAGAACTAAATCTTCATACACTGATCATGTGACAACATCAAACATCATTTAGAACTAAATCTTCATACACTGATCATGTGACAACATCAAACATCATTTAGAACTAAATCTTCATACACTGATCATGTGACAACATCAAACATCATTTAGAACTAAATCTTCATACTCTGTACCACCCCCTGTACCTACCTCTGTACCGCCCCCTGTACCTACCTCTGTACCGCCCCCTCTAAACCACCCCCAAACCTCTCTGCACCACATCTGTACCACATCTGTACCACCTCTGTAGCACCATATATGCCACCTTATGAACGACCATCTGTACCACCTCTGTAGCACCATATATGCCACCTTATGAACGACCATCTGCACCACCTCTGTAGCCCCATATATGCCACCCTATGAACGACCATCTGTACCACCCCTGTAGCACCATATATGCCACCTTATGAACGACCGTCTGTACCACTTCTGTACCACCTCTGTAGCACCATATATGCCACCTTATGAACGACCGTCTGTACCACCCCTGTAGCACCATATATGCCACCTTATGAACGACCATCTGTACCACCTCTGTAGCCCCATATATGCCACCCTATGAACGACCATCTGTACCACCCCTGTAGCACCATATATGCCACCTTATGAACGACCATCGTACCACCCCTGTCTGCCACCTTTTAAACGACCATCTGTACCACCCCTGTAGCACCATATATGCCACCTTATGAACGACCATCTGTACCACCTCTGTAGCCCCATATATGCCACCTTATGAACGACCATCTGTACCACCTCTGTAGCACCATATATGCCACCTTATGAACGACCATCTGTACCACCCCTGTAGCACCATATATGCCACCTTATGAACGACCGTCTGTACCACTTCTGTACCACCTCTGTAGCACCATATATGCCACCTTATGAACGACCGTCTGTACCACCCCTGTAGCACCATATATGCCACCTTATGAACGACCATCTGTACCACCTCTGTAGCCCCATATATGCCACCCTATGAACGACCATCTGTACCACCCCTGTAGCACCATATATGCCACCTTATGAACGACCATCTGTACCACCTCTGTAGCACCATATATGCCACCCTATGAACGACCATCTGTACCACCCCTGTAGCACCATATATGCCACCTTATGAACGACCGTCTGTACCACTTCTGTACCACCTCTGTAGCACCATATATGCCACCTTATGAACGACCGTCTGTACCACCTCTGTAGCACCATATATGCCACCCTATGAACGACTGTCTGTACCACCTCTGTAGCACCATATATGCCACCTTTTGAACGACCATCTGTACCACCCCTGTAGCACCATATATGCCACCTTATGAACGACCATCTGTACCACCCCTGTAGCACCATATATGCCACCCTATGAACGACCGTCTGTACCAACCTCTGTACCACCCCTGTAGCACCATATATGCCACCTTATGAACGACCGTCTGTACCAACCTCTAGCATCACATTGATTTAGATAATCATTGTTTATTAGATACATAATTGACAAGGGCAGCAGGTAGGTAATTTGAATATTCTGTCTGCCCAGTGAACAATGTATACCGGACATTTGAATGACATTGATAGAAATAGCAATCTGTGTCCATTTCAGATCCTATGGCACGACAAGGTCAGATTGTATGCTATGTCTGTGGAAGAGAGTTTGGTTCCAGATCCATCACCATCCATGAGCCTCAATGCTTGAAGAAGTGGAACAGTGAAAATGAAAAGCTGCCAAGTGGACAACGTAGACCTGCTCCCATCAAACCTGACATTTTACCATCGATAGGAGGAGGTGGAGGCAAGTCTGACCATGCTCGATTTAATGAAATGGCCTTGCAGGCAGCTCAGGCCAACCTGGCAGAGTGTGGTAACTGTGGCCGGACATTTCAGCCTGATCGTTTGATAGTTCATCAACGCAGCTGTAAATCTGGCAACTCTGTTAAACCTGGTAGCAAGAACAGGAACAGTAGTAATATAAATAACAGTAATGAGATAAGACGCCCTTCAACAGTAACTCTTTCTTCTCCAACTGTTTTAAAACTTGATGAAGCTGTAGACATTTCTACAAAATCCATTCAGTCAACCAAAACTGTCAATTCCAAAATACAGCGTACATCAAACAATCGACTGAAAAGTGGAAATAACAGCGGTAGGCCAATCAGTGCAAAGGGCAGAACACGGCCAGGCTTTTCAAATAACAGTCAAGACAAAAGACAGCTTCAGATCAACAACCAGAAAAAAGAAGCAAATATAGAAATGAACCGAGAAAAGACTTTCACATCTTCAGCACCAAAGGGAACCCCTAAACAAAAGCGAGGTCCACCTGGGTCTAACTTTGTATTTTGTTACATCTGCGGGAGACAGTTTACCACTGCTTCGATAGGTGGAGTATTGTCTGTGCTGTTCATGTATCATTGTCTGTGCTGTTTATGTATCATTGTCTGTGTTGTGCTGTTCATGTATCAATGTCTGTCTGTGTGTGCCTCTCACTTTTGTTTTAAATAATTGTTGTTCTGCAAAAGTCATTCAGTAGAAGCCAGTAATAATAAAAAGTAGCATTATGACAGACAGACAGACAGTAAGACACATACAGACAGATAGTAAAGCTAGCACACATCCACTGGGAATAAGTCTGGAGAAATTATGGAGTAGACTTGAGAGAGACAAATCTGCTACAGTGAAATGATATACCTGTGGAGTAGACTTGAGAGATACATCTGCTACAGTGAAATGATATACCTGTGTGATACACTAAATCTCTTCTTCTTCTTCTTCTTCTTTACGTCCTCTTTTACTGCTTCGGATGTTGAGGAAGATATATGGTCTTTTTGTGTGCTCTTCTGACTGCTTCATCCATGACTGCTTCATCCATGACTGCTTCATCCATGACTGCTTCATCCATGACTGCTTCAACCATGACTGCTTCATCCATGACTGCTTCATCCATGACTGCTTCATCCATGACTGCTTCATCCATGACTGCTTCAACCATGACTGCTTCATCCATGACTGCTTCATCCATGACTGCTTCAACCATGACTGCTTCAACCATGACTGCTTCAACCATGACTGCTTCATCCATGACTGCTTCAACCATGACTGCTTCATCCATGACTGCTTCATCCATGACTGCTTCAACCATGACTGCTTCATCCATGACTGCTTCATCCATGACTGCTTCAACCATGACTGCTTCATCCATGACTGCTTCATCCATGACTGCTTCATCCATGACTGCTTCATCCATGACTGCTTCATCCATGACTGCTTCAACCATGACTGCTTCAACCATGACTGCTTCATCCATGACTGCTTCAACCATGACTGCTTCAACCATGACTGCTTCATCCATGACTGCTTCATCCATGACTGCTTCATCCATGACTGCTTCAACCATGACTGCTTCAACCATGACTGCTTCAACCATGACTGCTTCAACCATGACTGCTTCATCCATGACTGCTTCAACCATGACTGCTTCAACCATGACTGCTTCATCCATGACTGCTTCATCCATGACTGCTTCATCCATGACACTGCTTCAACCATGACTGCTTCAACCATGACTGCTTCAACCATGACTGCTTCATCATGATGCTGAGGAGTTTTCTTTGATGTTGTTTCCCATCTTATTCTTGATTCTTTCCAAGTGTCACAACCATTTGATTTGCTGTCGTTTTATGTAATTTAGAATTGGTTCTGTGCCGACTTTATCTCGTATGACCTTATTCCCAATTTTATCTTCTCTGGTCACTCGTACAGTCTTTCTCAGACACCTCATTCCCATGGTTACTAATTTTCTTTTATGTTTTGTTGGAGTGACCATGTCTGGCACTGATAGCATGGAAGAGGGCATACACCAAAGGAGGAGAAGGACATAGAGCACAAGGTAGACCAAGAACAAGATGGAAAGACAATATCAGTGAAGCTCTACAACATCATCATGTGTCTGTGGTGAAGGTGGCCAGAAGAGCCAGAAGCATAACCATTTATCTTCCTTGATAGGTACAAGTGGGAGGGAAATAGAAGAACAGTTTTTTGATGAATCAGTCACTTGAAAGTCATTTTAGTGTGGCTTGTTATGAACCAGTTTGCCACCTCACTTTATTAGGTTTAGTCATATTATGATCTTAGATTAGGATGGTAGAAAAGAATGTACCTAAAGATAGGAACAGGTCACTTTATCGTATTAAAAACTGTAACCTAGTATATGTGAAGAATCTAGTGTGTTCAACAGTATATGCTCTTCCACTGCCTTGACCTTGTCTGTTATTGATTTCTAAAATATTGAACACATTCTACAAACATGTTGCCAGGTATCCATGAACACATTCTCTAAACATGTTGCCAGGTATCCATGAACTCATTCTCTAAACATGTTACAGGTATCCATGAACTCATTCTCTAAACATGTTACCAGGTATCCATGAACTCATTCTCTAAACATGTTACCAGGTATCCATGAACACATTCTCCAAACATGTTACCAGGTATCCATGAACACATTCTCTAAACATGTTACCAGGTATCCATGAACTCATTCTCTAAACATGTTACCAGGTATCCATGAACACATTCTCCAAACATGTTACAGGTATCCATGAACTCATTCTCTAAACATGTTACCAGGTATCCATGAACTCATTCTCTAAACATGTTACCAGGTATCCATGAACACATTCTCCAAACATGTTACCAGGTATCCATGAACACATTCTCTAAACATGTTACCAGGTATCCATGAACACATTCTCTAAACATGTTACCAGGTATCCATGAACACATTCTCTAAACATGTTACCAGGTATCCATGAACACATTCTCCAAACATGTTACCAGGTATCCATGAACACATTCTCTAAACATGTTACCAGGTATCCATGAACACATTCTCCAAACATGTTGCCAGGTATCCATGAACACATTCTCTAAACATGTTACCAGGTATCCATAAACACATTCTCTAAACATGTTACCAGGTATCCATGAACACATTCTCTAAACATGTTACCAGGTATCCATGAACTCATTCTCTAAACATGTTACCAGGTATCCATGAACACATTCTCTAAACATGTTACCAGGTATCCATGAACACATTCTCCAAACATGTTACAGGTATTCATGAACTCATTCTCCAAACATGTTGCCAGGTATCCATGAACACATTCTCCAAACATGTTACCAGGTATCCATGAACTCATTCTCTAAACATGTTACAGATATCCATGAACACATTCTCTAAACATGTTACAGGTATCCATGAACACATTCTCTAAACATGTTACACATATCCATGAACTCATTCTCTAAACATGTTACACATATCCATGAACTCATTCTCTAAACATGTTACAGGTATCCATGAACTCATTCTCTAAACATGTTACAGATATCCATGAACACATTCTCTAAACATGTTACAGGTATCCATGAACACATTCTCTAAACATGTTACAGGTATCCATGAACTCATTCTCTAAACATGTTACAGGTATCCATGAACACATTCTCTAAACATGTTACAGGTATCCATGAACACATTCTCTAAACATGTTACAGGTATCCATGAACTCATTCTCTAAACATGTTACAGATATCCATGAACACATTCTCTAAACATGTTAACAGGTATGTCTCTAAACATGTTACAGGTATTCATGAACACATTCTCTAAACATGTTACCAGGTATCCATGAACACATTCTCTAAACATGTTACCAGGTATCCATGAACACATTCTCTAAACATGTTACATGTATCCATGAACACATTCTCTAAACATGTTACAGGTATCCATGAACACATTCTCTAAACATTACCAGGTATCCATGAACTCATTCATGAAACATGTGTTACAGGTATCCATGAACACATTCTCTCTCATGTACCAGGTATCCAAACATTCTCTAAACATGTTACAGGTATCCATGAACACACATCTCTAAACATTCTTAACAGGTATCCATGAACACATTCTCTAAACATGTTACAGGTATCCATGTACCAGGTATCCATTCTCTAAACATGTTACAGGTATCCATGAACACATTCTCTAAACATGTTACAGGTATCCATGAACACATTCTCTAAACATGTTACCAGGTATCCATGAACACATTCTCTAAACATGTTACCAAACATGAACACATTCTACATGTTACCAGGTATCCATGAACACATTCTCTAAACATGTTACAGGTATCCATGAACACATTCTCTAAACATGTTACAGGTATCCATGAACACATTCTCTAAACATGTTACCAGGTATCTCAACATGTTAACATCATTCTCTCTAAACATGTTACAGGTATCCATGAACACATTCTCTAAACATGTTACCAGGTATCCATGAACACATTCTCTAAACATGTTACAGGTATCCATGATCCACATTCTCTAAACATGTTACCAGGTATCCATGAACACATTCTCTAAACATGTTACCAGGTATCCATGAACACATTCTCTAAACATGTTACAGGTATCCACATTCTCTAAACATGTTACAGGTATCCATGAACACATTCTCTAAACATGTTACCAGGTATCCATGAACACATTCTCTAAACAGGTATCCATGAACACATTCTCATGTTACAGGTATCCATGAACACATTCTCTAAACATGTTACAGGTATCCATGAACACATTCTCTAAACATGTTACAGGTATCCATGAACACATTCTCTAAACATGTTACCAGGTATCCATGAACACATTCTCTAAACATGTTACACATATCCATGAACTCATTCTCTAAACATGTTACAGGTATCCATGAACACATTCTCTAAACATGTTACCAGGTATCCATGAACACATTCTCTAAACATGTTACCAGGTATCCATGAACACATTCTCTAAACATGTTACCAGGTATCCATGAACACATTCTCTAAACATGTTACCAGGTATCCATGAACACATTCTCTAAACATGTTACCAGGTATCCATGAACACATTCTCTAAACATGTTACATGTATCCATGAACACATTCTCCAAACACATCTTGTTACCAGGTATCCATGAACACATTCTCTAAACATGTTACCAGGTATCCATGAACACATTCTCTAAACATGTTACCAGGTATCCATGAACACATTCTCTAAACATGTTACCAGGTATCCATGAACACATTCTCTAAACATGTTACCAGGTATCCATGAACACATTCTCATGTTAAACATGTTACCAGGTATCCATGAACACATTCTCTAAACATGTTACCAGGTATCTAAACATACCAGGTAACATGAACACATTCTCCAAACATGTTACCAGGTATCCATGAACACATTCTCTAAACATGTTACCAGGTATCCATGACACATTCTCTAAACATGTTACCAGGTATCCATGAACACATTCTCCAAACATGTTACAGATATCCATGAACACATTCTCTAAACATGTTACCAGGTATCCATAAACACATTCTCTAAACATGTTACCAGGTATCCATGAACTCATTCTCTAAACATGTTACCAGGTATCCATAAACACATTCTCTAAACATGTTTACAGGTATCCATGAACACATTCTCTAAACATGTTACCAGGTATCCATGAACACATTCTCTAAACATGTTACCAGGTATCCATGAACACATTCTCTAAACATGTTACCAGGTATCATGAACACATCTCTAAACATGTTACATCCATGAACTCATTCTAAACATGTTACCAGGTATCCATGAACACATTCTCTAAACATGTTACCAGGTATCCATGAACACATTCTCTAAACATGTTACAGGTATCCATGAACACATTCTCCACATGTGTATCCACACATTCTCTAAACATGTTACCAGGTATCCATGAACACATTCTCTAAACATGTTACCATGGTATCCATGTTACAGGTATCCATGAACACATTCTCTAAACATGTTACAGGTATCCATGAACACATTCTCTAAACATGTTACAGGTATCCATGAACACATTCTCTAAACATGTTACAGGTATCCATGAACTCATTCTCTAAACATGTTACCAGGTATCCATGAACACATTCTCTAAACATGTTACAGGTATCCATGAACACATTCTCTAAACATGTTACAGGTATCCATGAACACATTCTCTAAACATGTTACCAGGTATCCATGAACACATTCTCTAAACATGTTACCAGGTATCCATGAACACATTCTCTAAACATGTTACCAGGTATCCATGAACACATTCTCTAAACATGTTACCAGGTATCCATGAACACATTCTCTAAACATGTTACAGGTATCCATGAACACATTCTCTAAACATGTTACCAGGTATCCATGAACACATTCTCTAAACATGTTTACATTCTCTAAACATGTTACCAGGTATCCATGAACATTCTCTAACATGTTACAGGTATCCATACCATACCAGGTATCCATGAACTCATTCTATCCATGAACACATTCTCTAAACATGTTACAGGTATCCATGAACACATTCTCTAAACATGTTACAGGTATCCATGAACACATTCTCTAAACATGTTACAGGTATCCATGAACACATTCTCTAAACATGTTACCAGGTATCCATGAACACATTCTCTAAACATGTTACCAGGTATCCAGGTATCCATGAACACATTCTCTAAACATGTTACAGGTATCCATGAACACATTCTCTAAACATGTTACAGGTATCCATGAACACATTCTCTAAACATGTTACCAGGTATCCATGAACACATTCTCTAAACATGTTACCAGGTATCCATGAACACATTCTCTAAACATGTTACCAGGTATCCATGAACACATTCTCTAAACATGTTACAGGTATCCATGTATCCATGAACACATTCTCTAAACATGTTACCAGGTATCCATGAACACATTCTCTAAACATGTTACCAGGTATCCATGAACACATTCTCTAAACATGTTACCAGGTATCCATGAACACATTCTCTAAACATGTTACCAGGTATCCATGAACACATTCTCTAAACATGTTACCAGGTATCCATGAACACATTCTCTAAACATGTTACCAGGTATCCAGGTATCCATGAACACATTCTCATGAAACATGTTACATGTTACCATATCCATGAACTCATTCTCTAAACATGTTACCAGGTATCCATGAACACATTCTCTAAACATGTTACCAGGTATCCATGAACACATTCTCTAAACATGTTACCAGGTATCCATGAACTCTAAACATTCTCTAAACATGTTGCCAGGTATCCATGAACACATTCTCTAAACATGTTACCAGGTATCCATGAACACATTCTCTAAACATGTTACAGGTATCCATGAACACATTCTCTAAACATGTTACCAGGTATCCATGAACACATTCTCTAAACATGTTACCAGGTATCCATGAACACATTCTCTAAACATGTTACCAGGTATCCATGAACACATTCTCTAAACATGTTACCAGGTATCCATGAACACATTCTCTAAACATGTTACCAGTATCCATGAACTCATTCTGAACAGGTATCATTCATTCTCTAAACATGTTACCAGGTATCCATGAACACATTCTCTAAACATGTTACCAGGTATCCATGAACACATTCTCTAAACATGTTACCAGGTATCCATGAACACATTCTCTAAACATGTTACCAGGTATCCATGAACTCATTCTCATGTTAAACATGTTACCAGGTATCCATGAACACATTCTCTAAACATGTTACCAGGTATCCATGAACACATTCTCTAAACATGTTACCAGGTATCCATGAACACATTCTCCAAACATGTTACCAGGTATCCATGAACACATTCTCTAAACATGTTACCAGGTATCCATGAACTCATTCTCCAAACATGTTACCAGGTATCCATGAACACATTCTCCAAACATGTTACCAGGTATCCATGAACACATTCTCTAAACATGTTGTATCCATTATTCTCTAAACAGGTATCCATGAACTCATTCTCCAAACATGTTACCAGGTATCCATGAACACATTCTCCAAACATGTTACCAGGTATCCATGAACTCATTCTCTAAACATGTTACAGTATCCATGTATCCATGAACATGAACATTCTCTAAACATGTTACCAGGTATCCATGAACACATTCTCTAAACATGTTACCAGGTATCCATGAACACATTCTCTAAACATGTTACCAGGTATCCATGAACACATTCTCCAAACATGTTACCAGGTATCCATGAACACATTCTCCAAACATGTTACCAGGTATCCATGAACATGTTACAGGTATCTGAACTCATTCTAAACATGTTACCAGGTATCCATGAACTCATTCTCTCAAACATGTTACCAGGTATCCATGAACACATTCTCTAAACATGTTACCAGGTATCCATGGTCTCCATAAACATGTAAACAGGTATCCATGAACATTCTCTAAACATGTTACCAGGTATCCATGACTCATTCTCTAAACATGTTACCAGGTATCCATGAACTCATTCTCTAAACATGTTACCAGGTATCCATGAACACATTCTCCAAACATGTTACCAGGTATCCATGAACTCATTCTCCAAACATGTTACCAGGTATCCATGAACACATTCTCCAAACATGTTACCAGGTATCCATGAACTCATTCTCTAAACATGTTACCATGAACACATTCTCATTCTCAAACATGTTACCAGGTATCCATGAACACATTCTCCAAACATGTTACCAGGTATCCATGAACTCATTCCATGAACACTCCAAACATGTTACCAGGTATCCATGAAACACATTCTCCATGAAACATCTTACCAGGTATCCATGAACACATTCTCCAAACATGTTACCAGGTATCCATGAACACATTCTCTAAACATGTTACCAGGTATCCATGAACACATTCTCCAAACATGTTACCAGGTATCCATGAACACATTCTCCAAACATGTTACCAGGTATCCATGAACATGAACATGTTACCAGGTTCTCTCATTCAAACATGTTACCAGGTATCCATGAACACATTCTCTACCAGGTATCCATGAACTCATTCTCCAAACATGTTACCAGGTATCCATGAACACATTCTCTAAACATGTTACCAGGTATCCATGAACACATTCTCCAAACATGTTACCAGGTATCCATGAACACATTCTCAAACATGTTACCAGGTATCCATGAACACATTCTCTAAACATGTTACCAGGTATCATGAACACATTCTCCAAACATGTTACCAGGTATCCATGAACACATTCTCCAAACATGTTACCAGGTATCCATGAACACATTCTCCTAAACATGTTACCCAGGTAACATCCATGAACACATTCTCCAAACATGTTACCAGGTATCCATGAAACACATTCTCCTAAACATGTTACCAGGTATCCATGAACACATTGAAAACATGTTCCAGGTATCCATGAACACATTCTCCAAACATGTTACCAGGTATCCATGAACACATTCTCCAAACATGTTACCAGGTATCCATGAACACATTCTCTAAACATGTTACCAGGTATCCATGAACACATTCTCCAAACATGTTACCAGGTATCCATGAACACATTCTCCAAACATGTTACCAGGTATCCATGAACACATTCTCCAAAACATGTTACCAGGTATCCATGAACACATTCTCTAAACTAAACAGGTATCCATGAACACATTCTCCAAACATGTTACCAGGTATCCATGAACACATTCTCTAAAACATTTACCAGGTATCCATGAACACATTCTCCAAACATGTTACCAGGTATCCATGAACACATTCTCCAAACATGTTACCAGGTATCCATGTGTGCTTGGTTAATAGAAAGTGGTGGAAAGGATGCGCTGCAGGCAATGAAGCTTCACAGGCAAATCTTGTGCCTTGTCCTAACTGTGCACGAACTTTCAACCCTGACAGGTTGATCGTCCACCTTAGATCTTGCAAGTCAAAAGGTGGTGCTTCAGGTAAGTGTTTATTTTAATTTGCCTGGTATGGTTAATATTGGAAGTGTTGATGGAACAAAAGTGTATAAATTCAAACAGTCAAAGACAAAATGAGAGCTGATCATTATGTTTCAAAATCATTCTGAGTACATTGATAGACCTAACAGTTGGTAGATTTGATCTCCTTCAAAATTGAGAGCTACAAATTTGTTTACAATCAGGCCAGCATCCTTGCCAGTGGTAAAAGCACCTCCTGCAGGAACTGTCTGTAAAAGCCCCAAGTTTTTTCATTTTGCATTGAATCTCTTTAGTGTCTTTGAACTGATAACCTTTCTGACTTTCTTCAGTGTAGGAATAGGTAATAGGTCATGCAGGAAGTGGTAAAGGTGCAGAAGCAATAAAATATTGTGTTTCATGCCAAATTAATTTGTGATGACAGCTCTGTGAGCCATGATGCAGTTGTTATGATGCAGAATCCAAATGCCAGTGTATCACTTCTCAAGCTGCTGTGTGAACAAAAGAGAAACCCCAAGAGGCAAGGCAGAATCAGCAAGTCAAGCAGCAAGATGAGCCCTGAACTGTTCCTGCTTGATTGCTACATGTGGGTTCCTCTTGATTGCTACATGTGGCTTCTCTTGATTGCTTCGTGTGTGTTCCACTTGATTGCTACATGTGGGTTCCACTTGATTGCTACATGTGGGTTCCACTTGATTGCTACATGTGGGTTCCACTTGATTGCTACATGTGGGTTCCACTTGATTGCTACATGTGGGTTCCACTTGATTGCTACATGTGGGTTCCACTTGATTGCTACATGTGGCTTCTCTTGATTGCTACATGTGGCTTCTCTTGATTGCTACATGTGGCTTCTCTTGATTGCTACATGTGGGTTCCTCTTGATTGCTACATGTGGCTTCTCTTGATTGCTACATGTGGCTTCTCTTGATTGTTACATGTGGCTTCTCTTGATTGCTACATGTGGCTTCTCTTTATTGTTACATGTGGCTTCTCTTGATTGCTACATGTGGCTTCTCTTGATTGCTACATATGGGTTCTCTTGATTGCTACATGTGGCATCTCTTGATTGCTACATGTGGCTTCTCTTGATCATTGTTGCATGGTTTCTCTTTGATTGCTACATGTGTGGAATTGTTCGCATTCTTGATTGCTACATCTGTAGATAATGAGCTTCTCATGATTGCTACATGTGGCTTCTCTTGAGCAGTATTGTTCCACATTACATGTAGTGAGCAGTATTGTTGATTGCTACATGTGGGTTCCACATTCATGATTGCTAGCATATTGTTCCACATTCTCATGTGATTGCTACAGTGTGGCTTCTCTTGATCATGTACATGTGAGCTTCTCATTCATTGCTAAATGTGCAGGTTCCTCATGTTGATTGCATTCATCATGTAGATAATGAGCTTCCACATTCATGATTGCTACATGTATTGCTTCTCTTGATTGTAGATAATGAGCAGTATGTTCCACTTCATCATGTGATTGCAGTATTGTCCACATTATGTAGATAATGTGCTTCTCTTGATTGTTCCACATTCATCATGTAGATAATGAGCAGTATTGTTCCACATTCATCATGTACATGTGGCTTATTGTTCCACATTCATCATGTGATAATGAGCAGTATTGTTCCACATTCATCTTGATTGAGCAGTATGTGTTCCACATTCATCATGTAGATAATGAGCAGTATTCATTCATCATGATTGCTAGATAATGATTGCATTCATATTGTTCTCATCATGTATACATGTAATGAGCAGTATGTGCTTCTCATGTAGATCCAGTTTTGTTCCATTTGATTTAATGACCTGCATTTCATTTATCATGTAGATAACTTTGTGTTCCACATTCATCATGTAGATAATGAGCAGTATTGTTCCACATTCATCATGTAGATAATGAGCAGTATTGTTTAATGAGCATTCACACATCATGTAGATAATGAGCAGTATTGTTTCGCATTCATCATGTTGATAAAATGAGCAGTATTGTTCCTCATTCATCATGTAGATAAAATGAGCAGTATTGTTCCACATTCATCATGTAGATAATGAGCAGTATTGTTCTACATTCAACATGTAGATAATGAGCAGTATTGTTCCACATTCATCATGTAGATAATGAGCAGTATTGTTTCGCATTCATCATGTTGATAAAATGAGCAGTATTGTTCCGCATTCATCATGTTGATAAAATGAGCAGTATTGTTCCACATTCATCATGTAGATAAAATGAGCAGTATTGTTTCACATTCATCATGTAGAAAATGAGCAGTATTGTTCCGCATTCATCATGTAGATAATGAGCAGTATTGTTCCACATTCATCATGTAGATAATGAGCAGTATTGTTCCACATTCATCATGTAGATAATGAGCAGTATTGTTCCACATTTATGATGCAGCTCATGTGCAGTCTTAACAGTCTATACTGCAGTGAGTAATTATTTGGTTCTTCTTTATATTTTTGAGTTTAACTTGTTCTGATTTTCATGAACTCATTATTGGGCTGAAATAATAGTTGCCCATCATGGTTATCTCTGAACACATTTCATTAGTTTTGTTTTGCTATGGATGTTTAGACAGGCAGTAAAGCTGTTTAAAATTTCCATGGAGGCAGATTTTTAACAGATTTACTTCCCTTCCAGGCTCACCAAGCCTAAGATGGATGTCAGAAAATGTTTTGGGAGGTACGGTTGACTCTATCGTCCACTAACTGCTGATTGGATTATAAAAAGAAAATATCAGACCAGCCGCCATATGCTTAGTTTACATAAAGAGTTGGAATGTGACCTTTTGAATAAACTATCATCAGCCATATTGTGATCATCTTGTTTCAGGTAGTGCACCCACTACAAACAGTTCTGCGGCTTCAAAGACTGACTTGGGATCAGCACCAGCTATGGGCACTAAAATCCGAGAGGCTTCTCCCCAGCGTGCTCGTACGGTGGTTTGCTATATCTGTGGCCGGGAGTTTGGATCCAAATCAATATCAATCCATGAGCCACAGTGTTTAGAAAAGTGGAAAGTACAAAATGCTCAGTTGCCTAAAGAACAACGCCGGCCGATTCCACGTAAACCTCAGGGTCCAGTTTCCAGGTAAATTAAATAATAATTCCTGGTTCTCAATTTTGCGATCGCATGTTTTCTGTGTATCAGTCGGTGGCCTGTCACTCACAAAATCAACATAAAATAACTACTGTAAAAAAATGAGTAAAGGGTAAATCTTGAGCTTTTTTCATTTTACAGGGAAAGAATAAAGGAAGAGTAAAATTTGAATGATTGGGTTTACACCAAAGGCATGAATGAAGTATAAAGTTTGAGTATTTGGTTTTACAGGCAAGAAATGATGAAGAGTAAAATTTGGTTTTACAGAGAATAAAAAAATGAAGTGTAAAATGTGAGCATTTGGATTTTGCAGGAAATAAATGAATGAAGTGTAAAATGTGATAGATAGATAGATAGATGGATAACCCAGTAGATGGATAACCCAAAAGATGGATAACCCAGTAGATGGGTAGCCCAGTAGATGGGTAACTCAGTAGATGGATAACCCATAAATCTCAATATACACTAACATGATTTCACTGCGGCATTGGGACTGAAATGAAAATAAAACCCTTTAAAAGTTAATAATACATACCTATTGTGTTTAGTTTTACTTCTTCTTCTTCTTCACTTCCTCTTTTACCGCTGTGGGTGTCGAGGGAGATATAAGGTTCTGTTTCTAGCTCTTCTGGCTGCCTCCACCATAGGCACATCGTGCTGTTGTAGAGTTTCTCTGATGTTATCCTTCCATCTTGTTCTTGGTCTACCCCGTGCTCTACGTCCTTCTTCTCTTTCCATGTATGCTTTGTATGGTATGGTGTCACAAGGCATTCTCTCTAAGTGGGCAAACCATTTCACTTGCTGTCTTTGTATGTAATTCAGAATTGGTTCTGTGCCGACTTGTTCTCTTATGATCTCATTCCTGATCTTATCTCTTATGGTCACTCCCACAGCCCTTCTCAGACACCTCATTTCCGTGGTTACTAATTTTCTTTTATGGTTTGTTGTGAGTGACCATGTCTGGCACTGGTAGCACAGAGTTGGAATAAATATGCTTTGAATAAGATGTCTCTTTGTGCTGATTGGGATTGTCTTATGCTGTAAGAGGGGGGCTAGCTGTCCCAATACTTGGTTTGCTTTACTGCATTTAATGTCAATTTATTTATCCACTTTCCCATCTTCGGTAAATGTAGTTCCCAGATATTTAAACTCAGATGCCTGTTTAATGCCTTTGTATTCTATTGCTATGTTTAGATCGTTTAGTTTTACAAAACCATTAATATAAACTTGAATATAAGAGTAGTAATGTACAGAAATGTATTGTAATACTATAAAAAGGCTGCTAAAAAAAAAAAACTGGTATCTCCTTTTCTGTCTTTAAGGCTGGAGCTGTCTGCAAGGCGATGCTCTGCATCTTGTGCAGAAGTTAGATCTGTGTTGCATTAGCCTCCTCCTGCATTTAACACCAGTCGATGAACTTTGATAACATTGTTTCTGCTTCCAGCTTACACAGTTGGGTTTTTAATTAATTCTGGGAACATTTTTAATATGGTTGTTTGTGATACTCATACATGTTTTAGATGATGATGGATAAAAGAAACTGCTGGTTAAACAAGTGACAGTTAAACAAAGTTTTTCTGTATTTGGTTTGACAGGGAAAGAAATGAGTGACAGTTAAACAAAGTTTTTCTGTATTTGGTTTGACAGGGAAAGAAATGAGTGACAGTTAAACAAAGTTTTTCTGTATTTGGTTTGACAGGGAAAGAAATGAGTGACAGTTAAACAAAGTTTTTCTGTATTTGGTTTGACAGGGAAAGAAATGAGTGACAGTTAAACAAAGTTTTTCTGTATTTGGTTTGACAGGGAAGAAATGAATGAAGCAGCATGGAAATCATCACAAGCACAGTTGGTCCCATGTCCAAACTGTGCCCGGAAGTTTGCACCCGACCGATTAGTGGTGCACCAAAGAGCATGCAAGCCTAAAGGTGGCGGAGGGGGTGGAGCTACAAGCACAGTAAGACACTGTCCTGGTCACTGCTGTTATGTCCATGTTATCAATGTAAAAAAAAAACGTTATAGTTCCTGGAGTCTACAGTAGTTTGTCAACTCAATCTATGCTCAACGCTGTGCATTGTGGTCTAGCTGTGATAACCTTCCTCTCCGACTGAGCATTGTAAAGTCTAGCTGTGATAACCTTCCTCTCCTACTGTGCATTGTGGTCTAGCTGTGATAACCTTCCTCTCCTACTGTGCATTGTAAAGTCTAGCTGTGATAACCTTCCTCTCCTACTGTGCATTGTAAAGTCTAGCTGTGATAACCTTCCTCTCCTACTGTGCATTGTAAAGTCTAGCTGTGATAACCTTCCTCTCCTACTGAGCATTGAAAAGTCTAACTGTGATAACCTTCCTCTCCTACTGTGCATTGTAAAGTCTAGCTGTGATAACTTTCCTCTCCTACTGTGCATTGTAAAGTCTAGCTGTGATAACCTTCCTCTCCTCTGTGCATTGTAAAGTCTAGCTGTGATAACCTTCCTCTCCTACTGTGCATTGTGAAGTCTAGCTGTGATAACCTTCCTCTCCTACTGTGCATTGTGAAGTCTAGCTGTGATAACCTTCCTCTCCGACTGTGCATTGTGAAGTCTAGCTGTGATAACCTTCCTCTCCTACTGTGCATTGTGAAGTCTAGCTGTGATAACCTTCCTCTCCTACTGTGCATTGTGAAGTCTAGCTGTGATAACCTTCCTCTCCTACTGTGCATTGTGAAGTCTAGCTGTGATAACCTTCCTCTCCTACTGTGCATTGTGAAGTCTAGCTGTGATAACCTTCCTCTCCTACTGTGCATTGTGAAGTCTAGCTGTGATAACCTTCCTCTCCTACTGTGCATTGTGAAGTCTAGCTGTGATAACCTTCCTCTCCTACTGTGCATTGTGAAGTCTAGCTGTGATAACCTTCCTCTCCTACTGTGCATTGTGAAGTCTAGCTGTGATAACCTTCCTCTCCGACTGTGCATTGTGAAGTCTAGCTGTGATAACCTTCCTCTCCGACTGTGCATTGTGAAGTCTAGCTGTGATAACCTTCCTCTCCTACTGTGCATTGTGAAGTCTAGCTGTGATAACCTTCCTCTCCTACTGTGCATTGTGAAGTCTAGCTGTGATAACCTTCCTCTCCTACTGTGCATTGTGAAGTCTAGCTGTGATAACCTTCCTCTCCTACTGTGCATTGTGAAGTCTAGCTGTGATAACCTTCCTCTCCTACTGTGCATTGTGAAGTCTAGCTGTGATAACCTTCCTCTCCTACTGTGCATTGTGAAGTCTAGCTGTGATAACCTTCCTCTCCGACTGTGCATTGTGAAGTCTAGCTGTGATAACCTTCCTCTCCGACTGTGCATTGTGAAGTCTAGCTGTGATAACCTTCCTCTCCTACTGAGCATTGTAAAGTCTAGCTGTGATAACCTTCCTCTCCTACTGTGCATTGTAAAGTCTAGCTGTGATAACCTTCCTCTCCTACTGTGCATTGTGAAGTCTAGCTGTGATAACCTTCCTCTCCTACTGTGCATTGTAAAGTCTAGCTGTGATAACCTTCCTCTCCTACTGTGCATTGTGAAGTCTAGCTGTGATAACCTTCCTCTCCTACTGAGCATTGTGAAGTCTAGCTGTGATAACTTTCCTCTCCTACTGTGCATTGTGAAGTCTAGCTGTGATAACCTTCCTCTCCTACTGTGCATTGTGAAGTCTAGCTGTGATAACCTTCCTCTCCTCTGTGCATTGTAAAGTCTAGCTGTGATAACCTTCCTCTCCTACTGTGAATTGTAAAGTCTAGCTGTGATAACCTTCCTCTCCTACTGTGCATTGTGAAGTCTAGCTGTGATAACCTTCCTCTCCTACTGTGCATTGTAAAGTCTAGCTGTGATAACCTTCCTCTCCGACTGTGCATTGTAAAGTCTAGCTGTGATAACCTTCCTCTCCTACTGTGCATTGTAAAGTCTAGCTGTGATAACCTTCCTCTCCTACTGTGCATTGTAAAGTCTAGCTGTGATAACCTTCCTCTCCTACTGTGCATTGTGAAGTCTAGCTGTGATAACCTTCCTCTCCAGAATTTGATTGATGTTAACTTTGACCTCTGCTGTACCTGTTCAATATTTGTCTGCAGGCTGCCCCAACTAAATCTCCAGCAGTGATCAGAAAACCTGCCACTATCGTCTGCTACATCTGTGGGAGAGAGTTCGGATCCAAGTCTATCTCCATTCATGAACCTCAGTGCATTATAAAATGGCACATTGAAAATGATAAGCTACCAAAAAGTATGAGACGCCCTGAGCCAAAAAAGCCAGAAATGAGGGTTATCGGAGGTATGTCTTTTGATATTAGTCTTGATCTGGTGCTGAGTCTGGGTCAGAGCCTGTGAAAGTCAAGGTCATTATTGTCGCTTGGCAGTATTGTTTAGATGTTTTGTAGTGTTACTGTCGCTTGGCAGTGTTGTTTAGATGTTTTGTAGTGTTACTGTCGCTTGGCAGTGTTGTTTAGATGTTTTGTAGTGTTACTGTCGCTTGGCAGTGTTGTTTAGATGTTTTGTAGTGTTACTGTCGCTTGGCAGTGTTGTTTAGATGTTTTGTAGTGTTACTGTCGCTTGGCAGTGTTGTTTAGATGTTTTATAGTGTTACTGTCAGTATTTGAAATAGTTTCACTGGAATCCTTGCATGCGTCAGTTGTCCATACTGTAGAAAACTGTTTACATTGATCATTCCGGAAATTTACGCTGATAATTATACATAAATATTTAGACAAATCATACAGACATGTTTTGTGTTCATCTCCTCAGTTCCATTTCTATTTGTCATCATCATCAGTTGTCTTACCTACTACCATGGACTGTTGTGCGACTCCATGTCTGTCAACCTACAACAGAATGTGTGCATTATTTCATGTCATCATTGAATACTGGAAAACTCATTTCCAGCTTTTAAATATTGCCTGTTTTTTTTTTTGTTTCTCTTCTTGTGTTGTCAAAAATGCTTCATTCCATATGTTTGTGATCTGCTGTCTTTTTGTCCGATGTCTGTTTATTTAATGTACTTTTTTTTAAATCACTAAGTTGTATACCCAGAATTTGCAAATAATAACTTTTGCTTGGCTTGATTTCATTTCTTTCAAATAATTGCACAATACGACCCAGACATTGTGCTATGGTCTGTACAGTACAGCCCAGACATTGTGCTATGGTGTGTACAGTACAGTCCAGACATTGTGCTATGGGTTGTACAATACAGCCCTGACATTGTGCTATGGTCTGTACAGTACAGTCCAGACATTGTGCTATGGTCTGTACAGTACAGCCCAGACATTGTGCTATGGTCTGTACAGTACAGTCCAGACATTGTGCTATGGGTTGTACAATACAGCCCAGACTTTGTGCTATGGTATGTACAATACAGTCCAGATATTGTGCTGTGGTCTGTACAATACAGTCCAGACATTGTGCTATGGGTTGTTGTACAATACAGTCCAGACATTGTGCTATGGGTTGTTGTACAACACAGTCCAGACATTGTGCTGTGGTTTGTACAATACAGTCCAGACATTGTGCTATGGTATGTACAATACAGCCCAGACATTGTGCTATGGGTTGTTGTACAGTACAGTCCAGACATTGTGCTATGGTTTGTACAATACAGTCCAGACATTGTGCTACGGTATGTACAATACAGTCCAGACATTGTGCTGTGGTCTGTACAACACAGTCCAGACATTGTGCTATGGTTTGTACAATACAGTCCAGACATTGTGCTATGGGTTGTTGTACAGTACAGTCCAGACATTGTGCTATGGTTTGTACAATACAGTCCAGACATTGTGCTATGATCTGTACAATACAGTCCAGACATTGTGCTATGATCTGTACAATACAGCCCAGACATTGTGCTATGATCTGTACAATACAGCCCAGACATTGTGCTATGATCTGTACAATACAGCCCAGACATTGTGCTATGATCTGTACAATACAGCCCAGACATTGTGCTATGATCTGTACAATACAGCCCAGACATTGTGCTATGGTTTGGACAATACAGTCCAGACATTGTGCTATGGTCTGTACAATACAGCCCAGACATTGTGCTATGGTCAGTACAATACAATCCAGACATTGTGCTATGAGTTGTACAATACAGTCCAGACATTGTGCTATGGTCTGTACAGCACAGTGCAGACATTGTGCTATGATTCGTACAGTACAGTCCAGATATTGTGCTACGGTTTCTACAGTACCAGCCCTTGTGTTGTGGTCACACTTACAGTTGACACCCATGCCTCTCTATCACTGGAAAGATGGAAAATTACACCACACTGATAGTCGTTCCCCATTTTGATTCAGTTTTTATTTGATATGATTAGAAAGAAACAAATTACTCATCTCAAATTTGTGTGTGTTGTTAATCATGTCTTCCACAATTGTTGTTTTTTGTCCTTGTGTATTTTAATGTGCATTTCCGAATTGAGCTACAAGTTTGACAACTGCTTACATGGGCATCAATTGGCAGTTTCTGGCAGTTTTCTTTGCTATTTGTGGAGCCAGATGTTTGAAATTGTGAATGTTCTATCCTTTCAGGCACTAAGAGTGGAGCATATGATGTTGATGCTATAAACGAGGCAGCATGGCAAAGTGCACAGAGTAACCTTTGCCCATGTGAGAACTGTGGTCGGACCTTTTTGCCTGATCGACTCATAGTTCACCAGAGAAGCTGCCGACCAAAGCCTCCAAAGATAGAAATGTGATCTCACAGTGCTAAGTAAATATTTGAAACAACCTTGCATGTATGAAAAAATCTGGCTAATTATAGCACATCACAATTACAGATGCAGATGTACAAGTATTTACTAGTACACACAAGTACACACATAAGTACATGCACAAGTTTATATACAAGGACAAGCACGCCCTCCAACCGTGCGCCCACAAACACACACACACACACAAGCACTTAGAAGCACACACACATGCACAGACAAGCACACATACACAAGTACATAGAATTGCACACACACACACACACAGACAGACAAATACATAGAAACACACACACATGCACACACAGCTGCACACACAGGTACACAAGTACTGAAGGCCCCCTGAACTACCATGAAATATAACTGGCTATATGGTGCTAGCCTTTTATTTTTAGTCCAGTTGGAACTTAGTGGGTCATGTGATCAACATTCTGCCGCCTTTACTTCAAGTTAATTTCCTAGTACCCATTTTAGGCCGTCCTCAAATTGGGTCAATATGGAAGCCAAAGCTAATGTAAAAACCATGGGGAATTGGAAGCCATGAATGCCACTTATTTTTATATCAAATGCCTTCGCTGGATAGTGGGATCACTGTCTAGACTTCTCCAGAATATCTAGTAACCATTTTAGGCTCTGTCAGTGTGGAAAAAAAAAACTGTTGAGGACTCAAAACGTATGACAGCCAGGCTGACGGACACAGGCTGATGGATAGACAGGCTGATGACACAGGCTGGCGGACAGACAGGCTGATGGACAGACAGGCTGACAGATAACCAGGCCTGCTACAACTACCTACATTGTGACTGTTCAAGATAGACTGGCTGGGAAATTAGTGTTTACAATATTGAACTCTTACTGAAAATATTTGCAGCAAAAACAGGACGATATATATATAATAACTGGCACTTTTTGTTGAGAGAATTGTTAATTTGTTTTTGTATAAGAATCATAGACAACCATTGTGGCCATGAGGTCAAATTTTGGTTGATTTACAGAAGAATGTTCATGAAACAAGTCAAAATGAGTAATGATGATATCCTTTCATGATGTCCTAGCCTGCAGGGGGTCAGAAAGTGACAGCTCAGTGTCAGGGACAGCTCAATGTCAGGGACAGCTCAATGTCAGGGACAGCTCAATGTCAGGGACAGCTCAATGTCAGGGACAGCTCAATGTCAGGGACAGCTCAGTGTCAGGGACAGCTCAATGTTAAGGGACAGCTCAATGTTAGGGACAGCTCAATGTTAGGGACAGCTAGCTCAATGTCAGGGACAGCTAGCTCAATGTCAGGGACAGCTCAATGTTAAGGGACAGCTCAATGTCAGGGACAGCTCAATGTCAGGGACAGCTCAATGTCAGGGACAGCTCAGTGTCAGGGACAGCTCAATGTCAGGGACAGCTCAATGTTAGGGACAGCTCAATGTCAGGGACTGCTCAATGTCAGGGACTGCTCAATGTTAGGGGCAGCACAATATCAGGGACAGCACAATGTCAGGGACTGCTCAGTGTCAGGGTTTATGGAATGTTAAAAGATAAAAACTAGAATTTATTGCTGGATTGTTGGAATTTTTGAGAAAGTCACATGGAGGTGGTGAGAAAGATGCTGAAGAATCTGAAACCCGATTTGAAGAGATGGTAGTATAGGAATGGGTAAATACCAAGGAAGGGATCAGGGATCGTTGAGTGCTTTGATTGTCAACACCAGTTGATAAAGCAGATTGATGAGGATGAGGCTTCATTTAGATGGAGAGGCAACATCATTGTAGGTCAAAGCTGAGCACATGTAAGGACATCCAGCATAAGACTGAAGTAAGAGGTAGTCACTGCAGTTGTAAAGGTAAAAAAGTAAATTCGGGAGATGTGAACCAGCGTCATTGCACACGGTAATAAACCATAAGTGCTCTGCCACCAGTATGGACAGCTGATAAGAATTGTCCGCCTGTGTCGCCGTTCGCACGTAATTATAGCTACAGCGAGGTTCCTCCATTTACCCCAGAGATGGCTGTAAGATGGCTGTTGCACACACATATTCTATGCAATAAGACTCAGGTAATGCGTTGTCGGCTGTTGCACACACATATTCTATGCAATAAGACTCAGGTAATGCGTTGTCGGCTGGAGTTTACAGATGGTGAACAAGAAGAAGAAGACTAAGACTGTGTGTGGATACAGTTGATGGGATCATTTATCCAATATGTGGATACAGTTGAAGGGATCATTTATCCAGTGTGTGGTTACAGTTGATGGGATCATTTATCCAGTGTGTGGATACAGTTGAAGGGATCATTTATCCAGTGTGTGGTTACGGTTGATGGGATCATTTATCCAGTGTGTGGATACAGTTGAAGGGATCATTTATCCAGTGTGTGGATACAGTTGAAGGGATCATTTATCCAGTGTGTGGATACAGTTGATGGGATCATTTATCCTGTGTGTGGTTACAGTTGATGGGATCATTTATCCAGTGTGGATACAGTTGATGGGATCATTTATCCAGTGTGTGGATACAGTTGATGGGATCATTTATCCAGTGTGTGGATACAGTTGATGGGATCATTTATCCAGTGTGTGGATACAGTTGATGGGATCATTTATCCAGTGTGTGGATACAGTTGGTGGGATCATTTATCCAGTGTGTGGATACTGTTGATGGGATCATTTATCCAGTGTATGACCTTGACAAGAAGGCATATGACAGAAGATAAAGCAGAGGCATCGAGAGTAACTGGTTATTAGAACTAGAAATATCCTTACTCTTCAACATCTTGTCAGAGAGACAGATGACATATATGCATGTCGTGAGTGCTGTGACATCCATATTTGATGACACATTGTGACAAAGCACTCAAGGTGAGATGATTAGGTTTACTGTAAACAAAGACTATAATATTGTCAGTTACTCATTTATTCACACCTGAGTAACTTATGGATGGCCCTACTGTTGACAGATCTGAGTAACTTATTGATGGCCCTACTGTTGACACACCTGAGTAACTTATTGATGGCCCAACTGTTGACAGATCTGAGTAACTGATTGATGGCCCTACTGTTGACAGATCTGAGTAACTTATTGATGGCCCTACTGTTGACAGATCTGAGTAACTTATTGATGGTCCTACTGTTGACAGATCTGAGTAACTTATTGATGGCCCTACTGTTGACAGATCTGAGTAACTTATTGATGGGCCAACTGTTGACAGATCTGAGTAACTTATTGATGGCCCAACTGTTGACAGATCTGAGTAACTTATTGATGGCCCTACTGTTGACAGATCTGAGTAACTTATTGATGGCCCTACTGTTGATACACCTGAGTAACTTATTGATGGCCCTACTGTTGGCACACCTGAGTAACTTATGATGGCCCTACTGTTGACAGATCTGAGTAACTTATTGATGGCCCCACTGTTGACAGATCTGAGTAACTTATTGATGGCCCTACTGTTGACAGATCTGAGTAACTTATTGATGGCCCTACTGTTGACAGATCTGAGTAACTTATTGATGGCCCTACTGTTGACAGATCTGAGTAACTTATTGATGGGCCAACTGTTGACAGATCTGAGTAACTTATTGATGGCCCAACTGTTGACAGATCTGAGTAAATTATTGATGGCCCTACTGTTGGCAGATCTGAGTAACTTATTGATGGGCCTACTGTTGACACACCTGAGTAACTTATTGATGGCCCTACTGTTGACACACCTGAGTAACTTATTGATGGCCCTACTTTTGACAGATCTGAGTAACTTATTGATGGCCCTACTGTTGACACACCTGAATAACTTATTGATGGCCCTACTGTTGACAGATCTGAGTAACTTATTGATGGCCCTACTGTTGACACACCTGAGTAACTTATGATGGCCCTACTGTTGACACACCTGAGTAACTTATTGATGGCCCTACTGTTGACAGATCTGAGTAACTTATTGATGGGCCAACTGTTGACACACCTGAGTAACTTATTGTTGGCCCTACTGTTGACAGATCTGAGTAACTTATTGATGGCCCTACTGTTGACAGATCTGAGTAACTTATTGATCGCCCTACTGTTGACACACCTGAGTAACTTATTGATGGCCCTACTGTTGACAGATCTGAGTAACTTATTGATAGCCCTACTGTTGACACACCTGAGTAACTTATGATGGCCCTACTGTTGACACACCTGAGTAACTTATTGATGGCCCTACTGTTGACACACCTGAGTAACTTATTGATGGCCCTACTGTTGACAGATCTGAGTAACTTATTGATGGGCCAACTGTTGACACACCTGAGTAACTTATTGATGACCCTACTGTTGACAGATCTGAGTAACTTATTGATGGCCCTACTGTTGACACACCTGAGTAACTTATTGATGGCCCTACTGTTGACAGATCTGAGTAACTTATTGATGGCCCTACTGTTGACAGATCTCTGATGAAAGCAACATGATGCCATAGTTTATCATATTCTTCTTCTTCTTTTTTTTCAAAAACCATGTCGCTTTTAGTGAAATATTTTTGCATAAACATTAATTTGTGTGTTTTGTTTTATTATCTGAATCTTTATTATACTATATACTATAGTCCCACACGTCTGTGTATCGCTGGGACACACAGCTGCTGTGAGGCATCTGTCTGACTATAGTCCCACACGTCTGTGTATCGCTGGGACACACAGCTGTTGTCAGGCATCTGTCTGACTATAGTCCCGTGTGACTGTGTATCGCTGGGACACACAGCTGCTGTCAGGCATCTGTCTGACTATAGTCCCGTGTGACTGTGTATCGCTGGGACACACAGCTGCTGTCAGGCATCTGTCTGACTATAGTCCCGTGTGACTGTGTATCGCTGGGACACACAGCTGCTGTCAGGCATCTGTCTGACTATAGTCCCATGTGACTGTGTATCGCTGGGACACATAGCTGCTGTCAGGCATCTGTCTGACTATAGTCCCATGCGTCTGTGTATCTCTAACACACAACAGTTGTTGACTGTTCGATCAAATCTTTCCATTTCTGGAGATCTGCTGCACTATACTTGATGTTTTTACATTTGAGACCCATCCCGTCTGCCAGATTGTCATTATCTTTAGGCTGCAGCACAAATGTGAGGTCAAGTTAATTATTTGTATGTAGATCTGTGTGTAAAATAGAGTTTCTGCACTCTAGACTAACCATCACAAACTCAGTAATGGTTAATTAGACTGGACAAGAACAGATAAATTAATATCCTAACATTCTTTTCTTTGTGATATAAATATTTTATATTTTCACTTTTCACTTCTTATTTCTTTTGTAAATTGTTTATTTACATCCAATTAAATGATGAATCCGACTGTGATACTGAGTTGTCAAAGGTGTTGCCTGGCAACTTGTTAAAACATGATTTTACAGATTTGGAGACGTTATGGCCATTTGGTACTAGGGCATCCATATAAAATTAGAGAATAATTCATGCATGTCATAACAGCCAACTAAGGCAGGCTAATAGAAAGTTTTAACTGCAAAATCCAATCAATTGAAAACAATATGGAGGATTTGTCTGAGGACTGGGTCTCCTGTTAGGAGATGACAAGTAGAAAAAGAAAAACAAAGATTGATGTCTTATTCTATAGGAAGGCTGATGTCTGGTTCTATAGGAAGACTGATGTCTTGTTCTAGAGGAAGACTGATGTCTTGTTCTATAGGAAGACTGATGTCTTGTTCTATAGGAAGACTGATGTCTTATTCTATAGGAAGACTGATGTCTTGTTCTATAGGAAGACTGATGTCTTGTTCTATAGGAAGACTGATGTCTTGTTCTATAGGAAGACTGATGTCTTGTTCTAGAGGAAGACTGATGTCTTGTTCTATAGGAAGACTGATGTCTTGTTCTATAGGAAGACTGATGTCTTGTTCTATAGGAAGACTGATGTCTTGTTCTATAGGAAGACTGATGTCTTGTTCTATAGGAAGACTGATGTCTTGTTTTAGAGGAAGATTGAAGTATTGTTCTGATACACAAGTTCAAACCAGATGAAGCAGAATTATCTGATAATTTATTTAATCATTGTTAAGATTTCAGTTTTATTGAATAAATCACAATCAGCATCATCTTGTTCTTCCTCATCCACATGACAAACCCTGTGCTGGCTTCTTCCTCATCCACATGACAAACCCTCCATTGGCTTCTTCCTCATCCACATGACAAACCTTCTGCTGGCTTCTTCCTCATCCACATGACAAACCTTCTGCTGGCTTCTTCCTCATCCACATGACAAACCTTCTGCTGGCTTCTTCCTCATCCACATGACAAACCTTCTGCTGGCTTCTTCCTCATCCACATGACAAACCTTCTGCTGGCTTCTTCCTCATCCACATGACAAACCTTCTGCTGGCTTCTTCCTCATCCACATGACAAACCTTGTGCTGGCTTCTTCCTCATCCACATGACAAACCTTCTGCTGGCTTCTTCCTCATCCACATGACAAACCTTCTGCTGGCTTCTTCCTCATCCACATGACAAACCTTCTGCTGGCTTCTTCCTCATCCACATGACAAACCCTCCATTGGCTTCTTCCTCATCCACATGACAAACCTTCTGCTGGCTTCTTCCTCATCCACATGACAAACCTTCTGCTGGCTTCTTCCTCATCCACATGACAAACCCTGTGCTGGCTTCTTCCTCATCCACATGACAAACCTTGTGCTGGCTTCTTCCTCATCCACATGACAAACCTTGTGCTGGCTTCTTCCTCATCCACATGACAAACCCTCTGTTGGCTTCTTCCTCATCCACATGACAAACCTTCCATTGGCTTCTTCCTCATCCACATGACAAACCTTCCATTGGCTTCTTCCTCATCCACATGACAAACCCTGTGCTGGCTTCTTCCTCATCCACATGACAAACCTTCCATTGGCTTCTTCCTCATCTACATGACAAACCCTCCATTGGCTTCTTCCTCATCCACATGACAAACCCTGTGCTGGCTTCTTCCTCATCCACATGACAAACCTTCCATTGGCTTCTTCCTCATCTACATGACAAACCCTGTGCTGGCTTCTTCCTCATCCACATGACAAACCCTGTGCTGGCTTCTTCCTCATCCACATGACAAACCCTGTGCTGGCTTCTTCCTCATCCACATGACAAACCTTCCATTGGCTTCTTCCCATTGACCATTCCATTGGCTTCTTCCTCATCCACATGACAAACCCTCCATTGGCTTCTTCCTCATCCACATGACAAACCCTGTGCTGGCTTCTTCCTCATCCACATGACAAATACTCCATTGGCTTCTTCCTCATCCACATGACAAACCCTGTGCTGGCTTCTTCCTCATCCACATGACAAACTTTCCATTGGCTTCTTCCTCATCCACATGACAAACCTTCCATTGGCTTCTTCCTCATCCACATGACAAACCTTCCATTGGCTTCTTCCTCATCCACATGACAAACCCTGTGCTGGCTTCTTCCTCATCCACATGACAAACCTTGTGCTGGCTTCTTCCTCATCCACATGACAAACCTTCTGCTGGCTTCTTCCTCATCCACATGACAAACCTTGTGCTGGCTTCTTCCTCATCCACATGACAAACCTTCTGCTGGCTTCTTCCTCATCCACATGACAAACCTTCCATTGGCTTCTTCCTCATCCACATGACAAACCTTCCATTGGCTTCTTCCTCATCCACATGACAAACCCTCCATTGGCTTCTTCCTCATCTACATGACAAACCCTCTGTTGGCTTCTTCCTCATCCACATGACAAATCCTGTGCTGGCTACCTCCTCATCTTTATGAAAAACCCTACATTGGCTTATTCACCATCCACATGACAAACCTTTCATTGGCTTCTTCCTCATCCACATGACAAACCTGCCATTGGCTTCTTCCTCATCCACATGACAAACCCTGCGCTGGCTTTTTCCTCATCCACATGACAAACCCTGCGCTGGCTTGTTCAACATCGACATGACAAACCCTGTGCTGGCTTTTTCCTCATCCACATGACAAACCCTGCGCTGGCTTTTTCCTCATCCACATAACAAACCCTGCGCTGGCTTTGGTTTCTCACTTTTCATGTTTTATGCCTTTATCTGTTCTTTTTTGTGTGCGTATATTTCTAGGAAATGGACAAACCACTTGCTACCTCTACCCATCTATGTGTTACAACAAATTTCTGTTGTTGGGCATTCATAACCAACAGTTTTCTTGTTCTGCTCTCAGACCCTGATGGAGTATAGGTCTTTGTCCAGTAAGCTCTTAGCCATTCTAGCCTTTGACATTTTCTGCAGCCCTCCCACCTCATGTCCTCATCTTATTGAACTCTGTTGCTAATTTTCTTCTCTATTCATGTGTGTGGTTTTGTTTCATGATCCCCTCTCAGAATAGTGAATACTTTTTTATAAAGTTTGTGTACGATCTCTTTGTTGAACATATTGTTCATCTACAATCTGTTTGGTTATAAATATTTGTCTAAAATCTCTTTGGTTGAGCATGTTGCTTTTCTACAAAATCTTTTGTTAAACATGTTTGTCTACTATCTGTTTGATTGAACACAGTGTTTGTCTACAATCTCTTCATTAAACATGTTTGTCTACAATCTCTTTGTTAAACATGTTGTTTGTCTACTAACTGTTTGATTGAACATAGTGTTTGTCTACAATCTCTTCGTTAAACATGTTGTTTGTCTACTAACTGTTTGATTGAACACAGTGTTTGTCTACAATCTCTTCGTTAAACATGTTTGTAATGGGGGATATTTTCCACTCAGTTTAGGATGGTTGGGGGGAAAGCCCAAAGCTGACCAAAAAACACTGTGATAGTCCAAATACTTGGATTAAACGAGAATCTGGAGATAGGTGACTAACCACTAGTTATCACGGGGACCACGGTGATGCGACCCAAGGTCGCCACGGGAAAAGTAAAGGACCACCACGTGTTGTCACGTGAAAGGAACCCGTGGTATAAGTCAGACTTGACTCTGGTCAAGTTTAGTTTTGTGTCGACCTGTTGGAGCGAGAGGACGAGCGATTGAATGTACGAATGTCTACGTGAGTGCCTGAAGAAAGGAGACCTGCCGACGAAATGTTAAGCTGAGATCGACCATGCCAGCGTGTGAGATGTCCAAACGTCAGTGTTGAATCCATGGGACCCATCGCTGCTTGAATGCCTGCAGAAGACTATTCGTTAAAGGCTGCGTGAGTTTGTGTACGAAAGCGGTTCAATTAGACATCGACTGGACGATTCTCTTTTGTCGTAAGTTTTTATACGTCAATAAAGTAATGTCTCGTAAGCTCACATCGGTGTCGGCTTGTGCCAGGTGTGTAAAGTGAAGCGTGTCAGAATATCATCCACCACACACGCATGAACACCGCCTAGACAACGAGTAGAAATACAAACCCATTCATTACAATGTTGTTTGTCTACTAACTGTTTGATTGAACACAGTGTTTGTCTACAATCTCTTCGTTAAACATGTTGTTTGTCTACTATCTGTTTGATTGAACACAGTGTTTGTCTACAATCTCTTCGTTAAACATGTTGTTTGTCTACTATCTGTTTGATTGAACACAGTGTTTGTCTACAATCTCTTCGTTAAACATGTTGTTTGTCTACACTCTTTGGCTGAATATTAGTCTCATTTTACCTTACTATATTTGGAAATATTTTTATCATAATTATTGACAAAATTTGTTTAATTTCAAACGGGGAAGAAATAAAATCCACCAAGTAATGGACACTGCCATCAAGCTATCACAAGTTACAGAATAATCACCTGAAATGGCTAGCTGTCATTTTACCTTATAAGAGAAGTCTCTGTCAAGTCAAGACCACACAATTTTTTAAGTGCTGACTGGTCAATAAAAATGTTTCCTTAATTCATCTTAACGGTGATATATAAGGTTAAAAGAATGAGGAACTTTACTTTCCAAAAAGAAGAATTAGATCCACACACAATAAACGAGCCACTATCTGCAAATAATCAGTGCCTGTTCCACAACAAGGACAGCAGACTGCAAGACCATCTGAAGTTCAACATGCGGAAGGTATCACAGAACATAAACACTACGAAAACTGAAGTCTTGCAAGTCAGAATTCCCAGTCCTGTGTTTTGGGTTGAAGGGTTGTAGGGTTGAGGGTTAAAGGGTTGAGGGGTTGTAGGGTTGAGGGGTTGTTGAGGGGTTGAAGGGTACTTCTCTGGGGCAAATGAAAGAATTTAAATATCTAGGAAGTATATTCTTGGAGGACGGGAGAGAGTAGATTTGGAAATAGAAACAAGATGCCAACGAGCCATTTATGAACCAACCGTTATTAAGAAATCCAAACATAAGTATCAGCGCCAAGAAACAGATTATAAACAGCATATTCATAACAACACTGTGCTACCAGTGGATATTTATAAAGATTAACCTGTGTAAAATTAACTTCTGTGAAATGAGACGCCTGAGAAAAGCCACCAACTTAACCATCCGAGACAAAGTTAGAAATGATATTATCAGACAGACAACATTAGAAATGATATTATCAGACAGACAACATTAGAAATGATATTATCAGACAGACTGTAGGAACAACATCTGGCAGCAAATCTGTTAGAAACAGAAGATGAAATGGTTAGGTTATTGAGAAAGACTGCAGACAGAACAACTTGCAGTGTAAGTGCTACACATGAGAAGATTTGACGTGGTCAAGAGGTCGCCCTAGAAGCATATGGACTGATAACATTAAAGAGCTTCCACATTAACAAGAAATGACAAAAGCCATTGCTGCCCATCAAGCAAGGGATCGCAAACTGTTTCTCCCCACGACGCTTAATGGCAGAAGTAAAAATTGGCTATGATGATAAAGTTAAAATGTGTGAATACATTAATTAATCACAACGAAACTGGTTTACACTTGTCCATTTAGTTAAATTCTGAAGTCTTGTTCCAGTTGGCTGTGATATTTGTTCCATTCCCAAGGACGCAAGTTTTACATCTGTCAAATATTGATAATTTTATATATAATGAACCTGTGTCGGTTATATTTGATGTTTGTATTTCTTTAGCGGCGGCGTCCGTGGCTAAGGCATTGCGAGTCCGACTCGTAAGCCAGCATACCACGATCGAAACCCACTGGAGGCTGCGAGGATTTTTGTCGTGGTATTGGACGTCGCAGGTCGACCCAGCCTAAAATGGGTACCAGGATGGCTGTCCTGGGAAAGTAAAGACAGCCGGCGTAATGCTGATGGTCTGTAAAAATATGGGACGCTCTGCCCATATGCCCGATGCGCCGAAAGGCGTGAAAAGGGATCTTTACTTTACTTTCTTTATCAAATATTAAAAGAAATCGTTTTTTTTTTTAAACTGGTCTGGTATTATATAGCCTCCTTGTTTTGTTTGTGTGTCTTGTGTGCTAGGGTGTGGAATCAATTCTGACACAGTGTTTCAGCAACATGATGGCATTGACCAGAGGAGATGGAATGTTTCTCTAACATTGCACTTGTAATAAAGAACAATGGGCAGACGTCAAATAGAAATCCAAAACAGATCAGGAATAACAAAAAAAATATTTTAACAAGATAAAAACAATTTTAACATCTAGAGAGATCATCATCATCATAAACCACTTCTGCCGTTAAGCGCCGTGGGGAGGAATAATTTGCGATCCAGTGCACGTTGGCTGCCACTGGCTATTGTCATGCCGTGAAGGCGTAGAGTGTCTTTAATGTTGTCGATCCATCATTTCCATGGCCTTCCTCTTGCTCTTGTAGCTGATCTTCTAAGATGTAGTGCTTGTGATAATATTTGATCTTGCGGCATTCTAACAAGATGGCCAAACCACTTAATCTGCTGTTTCTGGATGAATCTAGCACAATCTGCCTGATAGTTTCATTATTCACTCGATCTCGGATGGTTATGTTTCTCAGGCACCTCATCTCGCAGGTGGTGATTTTGCGTATATGGGCTTTAGATAGTGTCCATGTTTGGCACTGGTAGCTTAATGTTGGAATGAATATGCTATTAATAATCTGTCTCTTTGCACTCATAGTTATGCTTGGATGTCTTAATAATGGTGACAATTGGTCAAGTACACTTGCTTTCTGGCATCTGGTTTCTATTTCTACCATCTTCCGTGATCATACTTCCTAGATATTTAAACTCCCTAACTTGATTCAGAGCAGAACCATTCAGCTGTGGGTGTAGTGGGGCAGGGGTTCTACTAACTTGCATTGTTTCGGTTTGGTTTACATTGATCTTCATGTTGTATTTACTGCATGCTGAGTTTAACCTGTTAATGTGGTCTTGCAGTCTATCTTCTTCAGGGTAGAACATGCACTGGTCGTAAGCAAATAGTAGTTCGTTTAATGTGGGTGAATCGATAACTTCTCCTGATGTGTGTACTTCATCATGATTATAAAGGTCTATGTTGTCTGTACCAGAACTTGCTTCTTTAGGTATTCTGTCTATTTAGATGTTAAATAAAAGTGGGGAGAGCACACATCCTTATCTCACACCTGTGTTGACTGTGAACATATCTGATATGCCTTTTTGTGTTTTTACTGCACTTTGGCTTGTGTGGTACATGGCTATGATGTTCTCTAGTAACTGTCCTTGTACCCCGTAGTTCTCAAGAACAGACTACAGTTTGTTTCTTTCCACTCTATATAAAGCCTTTTCCTGATCTATAAACACAATATTTTGTTTGGTATTATACTCAATGGCTTTCTCACACACTTGCCTCAGAGTGAATAATGCATCTGTGCATCCTCTGCCTTTTCTGAAATCGAATTGTGATGCACTCAGCTGTTGTTCCGCTATGGGTGTAACTCTCTGTTCTAGTAATTTGGTGTACATTTTTCCTACTTGACTCAGTAGGGATATACCTCTGTATGCTTCACATTCTCTCCTATTACCTTTCTTTTTCCATAACGGTACTATTAATGCCTGGTGCCACTCAGCTGGGACCTTTCTTTCTTCCCAAGCTATATTAAAAATTATAGTAAGCCATTTAACACCCACTTCTCCACAGGCTTGGATCCCTTCTGTATTTTTTCCATCCAGACCTGGTGCCTTGTTTCTGTAGCTGTTCTGTATAAATGCTCTTACTTCCGCTGCTATGCAGTTTGGTTCCTCTTGTTCACAGCTTTGAGGTACAAAGTTTAAAATTATCTATTTTGCCTGTGGGATTAAGAAGTTCTTGAAAATACTCTGCCCATCTTGCCAACCTCTGTTGTGGACTAAATAGAGGTATGCCTCCCTTGTTGTTGATGATAGTTGTTGGGTTGTAGCTTATGTGTCTTTATCTCATGATTTTTACATGTTTATAGAATTCTCTAGGGGAGTTCTTGCTGAGGGTAGCCATCTGTTGACCATAATTTCTCCAAGATTCGTCTTTAGATGTTTTAATTTTGCGTTTTGCTTCTCTTCTTACTAATCTGTAATCTATATCATCTTGATGTGATTTTGATTTTAGCCATTTTTTATATGCCTCCTTCTTTCTGGATACGATGTTTTTAACTTCGTTGTTCCACCAAATAGTTCTTAAACGTTTTACTATTAAATATGATAGTTATGTTTTTTCAGGACTACCATAGTAACGGTGCAGAAACCCTGAACAGTAAACAGAAGCCAAACTGAGGCCCTGCAGACGTGTATAAACACAATAGGTCGTATTTTATGAAAAAACAGTGAAGGTTCCAGGAAGACTGACTGAAATGAGAGTTGAAAAACATAAAACAGATCAGTCAACATTAAAAGGTCACCTAAGAAAACATGGGACCTTTCTCTAAAAACCAAACTGGAGGGAACAAAGTTGAAAGCAGGTGGCTAATAAGTAGACAGTAGTACAAGTGGGATTTCTATAGTCTATTTCACTGCTGTTAAAAATCAGACTGAAGGAAAAGGTCGAGGGCAAGAGAGCAAAAGGTAGACAATGATACAAGTGGAGGGACAACATCAAGAGATGGGCAAACAGCAGTCTGAGAGAGTGGACACACAAGGCAAGAGATAGAGCAGCAAACCCTCATTGTGGAGTCAGCACCTGATTGATGATGATGATGATGTCGTTGAAGCCTTGTCACGACAAAGTCCTCTATTTTCTGAGACCAAGTTGCTGTCGAACTGATTCTCTTCACTCTATGACCATTTTTTCACGGCCATCTCCTAACCTATCTTAACCACGTGTGAGAAATATTTGAAAATAAGCTATGAAAGGTAGGAGACAATGCTGGTTGGTGGACAAGATCGGTGGACAAGCAGAGACTAAACCAACAAAGTAAATACCACTGAGATAAACAAATGAATTTAAATATCCAGTCAGTCAGTTTTCAACTCAGAAGGAAGAATGGATAGAGAAATGAACATACTAAAAGCAGGTACTGGGGCAACAAACATTGTTTTTGACACACAGGAGGATACCTTTGTCTGCCAAGGCAAATCTAATAAGAACTATACGTTGGCCAGCTACCAGTGCTAGACACAGACCCTGACTAAAACTAATGTGTGCAGAATTAGAACAAATGAGATGAGACATTTTAGAAGAGCTACCAGAGTCACAAGAAGAGATAACATTAACAAATAAAGAGATTAGAAGAAGACTAGGACTGGAGTCAGTCATGGAATTCAATCAACAGCAAAGATGAGATAGTGTGGTTGTCTGACTAGAATGCCAAGATGAGATAGTATGGTTGTCTGACTAGAATGCCAAGATGAGATAGTATGGTTGTCTGACTAGAATGCCAAGATGAGATAGTATGGTTGTCTGACTAGAATGCCAAGATGCCAAGATGCCAAGAGAGATAGTATGGTTGTCTGACTAGAATGCCAAGATGAGATAGTATGGTTGTCTGACTAGAATGCCAAGATGAGATAGTATGGTTGTCTGACTAGAATGCCAAGATGAGATAGTATGGTTGTCTGACTAGAATGCCAAGATGAGATAGTATGGTTGTCTGACTAGAATGCCAAGATGAGATAGTATGGTTGTCTGACTAGAATGCCAAGATGAGATAGTATGGGTGACTAGAATGCCAAGATGAGATAGTATGGTTGTCTGACTAGAATGCCAAGATGAGATAGTATGGTTGTCTGACTAGAATGCCAAGATGAGATAGTATGGTTGTCTGACTAGAATGCCAAGATGAGATAGTATGGTTGTCTGACTAGAATGCCAAGATGAGATAGTATGGTTGTGATGACTAGAATGTCTGACTAGATGCCAAGATGAGATAGTATGGTTGTCTGACTAGAATGCCAAGATGAGATAGTATGGTTGTCTGACTAGAATGCCAAGATGCCAAGATATGGTGGTTGTCTGACTAGAATGCCAAGATGAGATAGTATGGTTGTCTGACTAGCCAAGATGAGATAGCCAAGATGAGATAGTATGGTTGTCTGACTAGAATGCCAAGATGAGATAGTATGGTTGTCTGACTAGAATGCCAAGATGAGATAGTATGGTTGTCTGACTAGAATGCCAAGATGAGATAGTATGGTTGTCTGACTAGAATGCCAAGATGAGATAGTATGGTTGTCTGACTAGAATGCCCTGACAAGAGCTGCCACACAGAACCAAGCTGGAAAATTTACTGCATACAAAGCACAAAAAGAACAAGGCAAAATATTGAATGAGGGCATCAACAACAACAGTCTTAATGAAATGAAGACAACTTATACAACACATTACAAAAAGCACACACAGAAGATCCTGACACCCCCCCCCCCCCCCTCCCAATACCTGGATGAAGTAACTAAAGATCGAGAAAAAGATTCGCTGCATGTTTTAAGTGAATCCCTTTCCTCTTTGTCTTATCTGTACGACTGAGCAAAGTCATGAGAAATCTGTTTATATCTCTACAAACTTCACCAGCTGTCATTTAGACAAGATATAAAGATGATCATTATAATTTCATGTCAGCAAAAACAACTATATATAATTATTTCATGTTTTAATTGATATTTCAAAATATCATAGTTAAACATTCACAGCTGATGAAATCACATTAAACGCAGCGATCTAACAATAAAAATAACAACACATGTACAAGCAACCTGTAAGGCTCGTTGACCTGACACCATTTGCAGACAGCAACAACCGTCTGCTCTCAAAGATATACTAAATGTGATTTTGTTTGTATTTAAAAGAAGAATTAAAAAAAACTTGCAAGTAAGTAAAGAGATTAGCAAAGATACCACATGAAAATGCAGGCATTCAGCAATAGATAAAATGTTGGTAATAATAAAAATTTATTCACAGAAAAGAACAAAATACATCCGCAGGCAAGAACTAGTCACATTCACAGGCAAGAACTAGTCATATCCACAGACAAGAACTAGTCACATTCACAGGCAAGAACTAGTCATATCCACAGACAAGAACTAGTCACATTCACAGGCAAGAACTAGTCATATCCACAGACAAGAACTAGTCACATTCACAGGCAAGAACTAGTCATATCCACAGACAAGAACTAGTCACATTCACAGGCAAGAACAAGACACATTCATAGACAAAAAAAGACACATTTATTCACAAGAACAAAAAACATTCACAGACAAGCATAAGACAATATTCATACACAAGAACAAAACACATTCACAGACAAGCATAAGACAATATTCATACACAAGAACAAAACACATTCACAGACAAGCATAAGACAATATTCATACACAAGAACAAAACACATTCACAGACAAGCATAAGACAATATTCATACACAAGAACAAAACACATTCACAGACAAGCATAAGACACATTCACAGACAAGCATAAGACAATATTCATACACAAGAACAAAACACATTCACAGACAAGCATAAGACACATTCACAGACAAGCATAAGACACAATCACAGACAAGCATAAGACACATTCACAGACAAGCATAAGACACATTCACAGACAAGCATAAGACACATTCACAGACAAGCATAAGACACAATCACAGGCAAACTATGCCATTGATACTATTTAAAAAAAATATTTAAAAAAAAACAATGCAAATATAAAAATTAACATAGAACAACAAGTGTCCATGAGAATGAGGGAATCAGTCTCTTTCCCGGATGCCAGTGACGGCTGACATTACCCATTGATAAAATAATCAAATGAAATGAAACTCACAGCAAGTCTGGAGCACACAAACTGCAACATAAAGCAGGTCTGGTTTACACAAATGACAAAAATGATTTAAAAAAAACTAGGCAAGATGGGGTTCTGCAGCCTTCAATGCTGCCACAGCCTCTGTATACTCCTCTGTTCCATCAAGGTCGGACTCTTTTTTCTGAAAATATTCCAAAATAAAATGTGTCTACATGAAACAGAATGGTAGTATCTCTACATGAAACGGAATGGTAGTATCTCTACATGAAACAGAATGGTAGTATCTCTGCATGAAACAGAATGGTAGTATCTCTACATGAAACAGAATGGTAGTATCTCTACATGAAACAGAATGGTAGTATCTCTGCATGAAACAGAATGGTAGTATCTCTACATGAAACAGAATGGTAGTATCTCTGCATGAAACGGAATGGTAGTATCTCTACATGAAACAGAATGGTAGTATCTCTACATGAAACAGAATGGTAGTATCTCTACATGAAACAGAATGGTAGTATCTCTGCATGAAACAGAATGGTAGTATCTCTACATGAAACAGAATGGTAGTATCTCTACATGAAACAGAATGGTAGTATCTCTACATGAAACAGAATGGTAGTATCTCTGCATGAAACAGAATGGTAGTATCTCTACATGAAACAGAATGGTAGTATCTCTACATGAAACAGAATGGTAGTATCTCTGCATGAAACAGAATGGTAGTATCTCTACATGAAACAGAATGGGAGTATCTCTACATGAAACAGAATGGTAGTATCTCTGCATGAAACAGAATGGTAGTATCTCTACATGAAACGGAATGGTAGTATCTCTACATGAAACAGAATGGTAGTATCTCTGCATGAAACAGAATGGTAGTATCTCTGCATGAAACAGAATAGTAGTATATCTACATGAAACAGAATGGTAGTATCTCTGCATGAAACAGAATGGTAGTATCTCTGCATGAAACAGAATGGTAGTATCTCTACATGAAACAGAATGGTAGTATCTCTGCATGAAACAGAATGGTAGTATCTCTACATGAAACAGAATGGTAGTATCTCTGCATGAAACAGAATGGTAGTATCTCTGCATGAAACAGAATGGTAGTATCTCTACATGAAACAGAATGGGAGTATCTCTACATGAAACAGAATGGTAGTATCTCTGTATAAAACAGAATGGGAGTATCTCTGCATGAAACAGAATGGTAGTATCTCTACATGAAACAGAATGGGAGTATCTCTGCATGAAACAGAATAGTAGTATCTCTACATGAAACAGAATGGTAGTATCTCTACATGAAACAGAATGGTAGTATCTTTGCATGAAACAGAATGGTGGTATCTCTGCATGAAACAGAATGGCAGTATCTCTGCATGAAACATAATGGTAGTATCTCTACATGAAACAGAATGGTAGTATCTCTACATGAAACAGAATGGCAGTATCTCTGCATGAAACAGAATGGTAGTATCTCTGCGTGAAACAGAATGGTAGTATCTCTACATGAAACGGAATGGTAGTATCTCTACATGAAACAGAATGGTAGTATCTTTGCATGAAACAGAATGGTAATATCTCTACATGAAACAGAATGGTAGTATCTCTGCATGAAACAGAATGGTAGTATCTCTGCATGAAACAGAATGGTAGTATCTCTGCATGAAACAGAATGGTAGTATCTCTACATGAAACAGAATGGTAGTATCTCTGCATGAAACAGAATGGTAGTATCTCTGCATGAAAAATAATGGTAGTGTCTCTGCATGAAACAGAATGGTAGTATCTCTGCATGAAACAGAATGGTAGTATCTCTGCATGAAACAGAATGGTAGTATCTCTGCATGAAACAGAATGGTAGTATCTCTGCATGAAACAGAATGGTAGTATCTCTACATGAAACAGAATGGTAGTATCTCTGCATGAAACAGAATGGTAGTATCTCTACCTGAAACAGAATGGTAGTATCTCTGCATGAAACAGAATGGTAGTATCTCTGCATGAAACAGAATGGTAGTATCTCTGCATAAAACAGAATGGTAGTATCTCTACCTGAAACAGAATGGTAGTATCTCTGCATGAAACAGAATGGTAGTATCTCTACATGAAACAGAATGGTTGTATCTCTGCATGAAACAGAATGGTAGTATCTCTACATGAAACAGAATGGTAGTATCTCTACATGAAACAGAATGGTAGTATCTCTACATGAAACAGATAGGCAGTATCTCTGCATGAAACAGAATGGCAGTATCTCTACATGAAACAGAATGGTAGTATCTCTGCATGAAACAGAATGGTAGTATCTCTGCATGAAACATCATGGTAGTATCTCTACATGAAACAGAATGGTAGTATCTCTACATGAAACAGATAGGCAGTATCTCTACCTGAAACAGAATGGTAGTATCTCTGCATGAAACAGAATGGTAGTATCTCTGCATGAAACAGAATGGTAGTATCTCTACATGAAACAGAATGGTTGTATCTCTGCATGAAACAGAATGGTAGTATCTCTACATGAAACAGAATGGTAGTATCTCTACATGAAACAGAATGGTAGTATCTCTACATGAAACAGATAGGCAGTATCTCTGCATGAAACAGAATGGTAGTATCTCTACATGAAACAGAATGGTAGTATCTCTGCATGAAACAGAATGGTAGTATCTCTGCATGAAACGGAATGGTAGTATCTCTACATGAAACAGAATGGTAGTATCTCTACATGAAACAGATAGGCAGTATCTCTACCTGAAACAGAATGGTAGTATCTCTGCATGAAACAGAATGGTAGTATCTCAACATGAAACAGAATGGTAGTATCTCTGCATGAAACAGAATGGTAGTATCTCTACATGAAACAGAATGGTAGTATCTCTACATGAAACAGAATGGTAGTATCTCTACCTGAAACAGAATGGTAGTATCTCTACATGAAACAGAATGGTAGTATCTCTACATGAAACAGAATGGTAGTATCTCTACATGAAACAGAATGGTAGTATCTCTACATGAAAAAGAATGGTAGTATCTCTACATGAAACAGAATGGTAGTATCTCTACATGAAACAGAATGGTAGTATCTCTACATGAAACAGAATGGTAGTATCTCTACATGAAACAGAATGGTAGTATCTCTACATGAAACAGAATGGTAGTATCAGCCATCAACATCATCATGAGACTTTGCTGAATGTCTATCAGGAGAAGGTTTTGATTTAGTGCAGGGTGGTAGGTCGTATTTTATAAAGAGCTTTTTGGAGAATATGTTCAGAGTAAAGCCAGCTGGGCATGACAATCAACGGAGAAACCCACCTGCCTTGCCCAGAACCCAGTGTAGGAGTCTAAGAAGGTGAGAGTATGTACAGAAATTCTGCAAGAGAGTGCCCAGAACCCAGTGTAGGAGTCTAAGAAGGTGAGAGTATGTACAGAAATTCTGCAAGAGCAGGGGTGGGCAGACAAGACAGACAAGACAGACAATGAGAATCTGCAGGCAGCATCAGCTGATGCTAACCTTGATGTTCAAAATATTCACAAGAAACGGGTGAAATCAGGCAGCCGAGTTGAACTGCCAGATTAAGGTTACTAATTCAATTTATGAATTGGTCAAGTTCATCTATGGATATTTTGGTGTCATCTATGAACCTCGTGTACACCTCAGCAAACTTACTACCGTATGTCTACCAAACCTGGTATTCAAGAAAAACCTTTTTAAAAAAGCCAGCATAGCTAAAACCCATACTGGTGCCCATTGAGACACCACTGAAGTGGTTAAAATACTCACAATTAAACTGAGATTAGTTAAAGGTGAATACTATTTCAGCAAGGTGTACAGAAAATACAGCCATGATGTTGGTCCTCCTCTCCAAAAATACAGAAATGATGTCTGGGTTGGTTCTCCTCTCCAAAAAGAACCAGTGCTTGTGAACCATCAGTGTCAGGGATCAATAAAAAAAAGGCAGCATACACTTAACAGGAAAATGTGGTATGTTGTGCCAGGAAGCAACCTGACATATGGGCCAAACAAAAGTATTTGCCTTTACATCTGTATGAACAGTTCCATTTTTGATTCTGTGATCTCTAGACATTATGCCAAAGTCAAATAGCGTGATTCTGTGATCTCTAGATTGTATGCCAAAGTTGTACAGTGTGATTTCATCTCTGGATTTCAAAGAATTTCAAACAGTGTGATCTTCCCATATGAGTCTCTGGACAGTATTATATGGAAACAAGAACAGACTACACCCTTCCCCAAGTATGTGGTAAGAGTCGACTAATTGGAGTGTTTCCTTTGAAGTCAGAGTGCATTTGCCTGAGCGGCAAGGAACCAACAGTCTGCACATAAATAATCCAGATCTGTAAAATGGATGTGCATGCAACACTCAAGCTCTAGCACAAGACTAAAAGTCCAGAAGTGGATGAACAACCAGAACCTTCTTCTGGAGTTGACAGCTGGTGAATGAGGAGAAAAAGAAGAAACTGTGATCGCAGATTTGTCACTAGCAAGAATTTGTGATCTTTCAAATATATCCAAGCAGATGAGGACAAACAACAAACAGAAATACCAGGAGCTCAGAAAGATCATTGACAGCTTTCTTCAGCCTCTTTGTGGTGTCTGGAACCATTGACCTGGATTCCTGCAACACTTCTCCCTGTTGGAGACACAAGACAAATTCAACTGTCATTCAATGATGGTGATTACAATTTACAGCTGAAATATTTGGCTAAACTGAATTTTAAAAAAATTTAAAAAAAACTACACTATACAGGGCCCCCTCAAAATATGACAAGAGTTCCGTTTTATTGAACTGGTCATTAGTCGAAATTAGTCAGAGAAATGGGAAGGATAGAGGACTTTGGTGGCAGTGAATCCACATCACTCGCCAGAATAGCAGACTTGGGAAATTAAGATCGGCACAGCAAAAAACGAGACGCACACCAGACACGTCTGAAGACTTGTTAATCAACATAGAACTGGTACTATTAGCCATCGGACGTTGAGGTTCATACTGAGGGGAGGATCTGAGCACCTATGGACATGTCCGGAGTGCAATGATGATAACCCAACTAACTAACTAACTAACTAACTAATTAGTGGAAATTATATTTTCAACAGTATTTTCATTCAAACGGGGTTCAAGATTGTACATTAAAGACATCAATTCAATCTGTGTATGTTGAATTATTCTTCATAATGTGAAAAATACATAATATGTACTCAGTTGCTGGAGTTTTGTGACCCTGCCAATGCAGCTATCTGTCTTTATTTAATATTTTTATTTACTGTGTGTGGTCACGAGTGTAGATGGTTGTTGGTGTAGATGGTTGTTAGTGTAGATGTTTGTAAATGTAGGTGGTTGTAAGTGTAAATGGTTGTTCGTGTAGATGGTTGTAAATGTAGATGGTTGTTAGTGCAGACGGTTTAAGTGTAGATGGTTGTAAGTGTAGATGGTTGTAAGTGTAGATTGTTGTAAGTGTAGATGGTTGTAAGTGTAGATGGTTGGTTGTAAGTGTAGGTGTAGATGGTTGTAAGTGTAGATGGTTGTAAGTGTAGATGGTTGTAAGTGTAGATGGTTGTAAGTGTAGTAGATGGTCATAAGTGAAAGACAAGGTGTATATTAAATCTGCAAAATAAAAATAACACACTTTCAATCAATAATAAGTATAATGAAAGAAGTCAAGTTCCTATTCTGGTGGGGATACGTATGAGGAATCACTGTCTTGTTCTATCTTGTGGTTTGAGACCAATGAACTGGCTGGTGACTGCATTGACTGGCTGGTGACTGCTTTAACTGGCTGGTGACTGCTTTAACTGGCTGGTGACTGCATTAACTGGCTGGTGACTGCATTAACTGGCTGGTGACTGCATTAACTGGCTGGTGACTGCATTAACTGGCTGGTGACTGCTTTAACTGGCTGGTGACTGCTTTAACTGGCTGGTGACTGCATTAACTGGCTGGTGACTGCATTAACTGGCTGGTGACTGCATTAACTGGCTGGTGACTGCATTAACTGGCTGGTGACTGCATTAACTGGCTGGTGACTGCATTAACTGGCTGGTGACTGCATTAACTGGCTGGTGACTGCATTGACTGGCTGGTGACTGCATTAACTGGCTGGTGACTGCATTAACTGGCTGGTGACTGCATTGACTGGCTGGTGACTGCATTGACTGGCTGGTGACTGCATTAACTGGCTGGTGACTGCATTGACTGGCTGGTGACTGCATTAACTGGCTGGTGACTGCATTAACTGGCTGGTGACTGCATTAACTGGCTGGTGACTGCATTAACTGGCTGGTGACTGCATTAACTGGCTGGTGACTGCATTGACTGGCTGGTGACTGCATTGACTGGCTGGTGACTGCATTAACTGGCTGGTGACTGCATTAACTGGCTGGTGACTGCATTAACTGGCTGGTGACTGCATTGACTGGCTGGTGACTGCATTGACTGGCTGGTGACTGCATTAACTGGCTGGTGACTGCATTGACTGGCTTGTGACTGCATTGACTGGCTGGTGACTGCATTAACTGGCTGGTGACTGCATTAACTGGCTGGTGACTGCATTGACTGGCTGGTGACTGCATTAACTGGCTGGTGACTGCATTAACTGGCTGGTGACTGCATTAACTGGCTGGTGACTGCATTAACTGGCTGGTGACTGCATTGACTGGCTGGTGACTGCATTAACTGGCTGGTGACTGCATTAACTGGCTGGTGACTGCATTAACTGGCTGGTGACTGCATTGACTGGCTGGTGACTGCATTAACTGGCTGGTGACTGCATTAACTGGCTGGTGACTGCATTAACTGGCTGGTGACTGCATTAACTGGCTGGTGACTGCATTAACTGGCTGGTGACTGCATTAACTGGCTGGTGACTGCATTAACTGGCAATGATGACATGGCTTTACTGCTTTCGTTGGCTTTACTGCTCTCGTTGTTCAACTCTCGCTGGCTTTACAGCTCTCACTGTTCAACTCTCGCTGGCTTTACAGCTCTCACTGTTCAACTCTCCCTGGCTTTACAGCTCTCGTTGTTCAACTCTCCCTGGCTTTACTGCTCTCACTGTTCAACTCTCACTGGCTTTACTGCTCTCACTGTTCAACTCTCCCTGGCTTTACTGCTCTCGTTGTTCAACTCTCCCTGACTTTACAGCTCTCACTGTTCAAATCTCCCTGGCTTTACTGCTCTCGTTGTTCAACTCTCCCTGGCTTTACTGCTCTCGTTGTTCAACTCTCCCTGGCATTACTGCTCTCGTTGTTCAACTCTCCCTGGCTTTACAGCTCACGTTGTTCAACTCTCCCTGGCTTTACTGCTCTCGTTGTTCAACTCTCCCTGGCTTTACAGCTCTCACTGTTCAACTCTCCCTGGCTTTACTGCTCTCGTTGTTCAACCAAGCCAGGTCTGTGAGCTCAACAATTATATGTTTTATGTTTCTATGGAGAACTGTAACATCAGACATACACACATGAACAAACATAACATCAGGCATACACACATGAACAAACATAACATCAGGCATACACACATGAACAAACATAACATCAGGCATACACACATGAACAAACATAACATCAGGCATACACACATGAACAAACATAACATCAGGCATACACACATGAACAAACATAACATCAGACATACACACATGAACAAACATAACATCAGACATACACATGAACAAACATAACATCAGGCATACACATGAACAAACATGACATCAGACATACACACATGAACAAACATAACATCAGACATACACATGAACAAACATAACATCAGACATACACATGAACAAACATGACATCAGACATACACATGAACAAACATAACATCAGGCATACACATGAACAAACATAACATCAGGCATACACACATGAACAAACATAACATCAGACATACACATGAACAAACATAACATCAGACATACACATGAACAAACATGACATCAGACATACACACATGAACAAACATAACATCAGGCATACACATGAACAAACATAACATCAGGCATACACACATGAACAAACATGACATCAGACATACACACATGAACAAACATAACATCAGACATACACACATGAACAAACATAACATCAGACATACACACATGAACAAACATAACATCAGGCATACACACATGAACAAACATAACATCAGACATACACACATGAACAAACATAACATCAGGCATACACACATGAACAAACATAACATCAGGCATACACACATGAACAAACATGACATCAGACATACACATGAACAAACATAACATCAGGCATACACATGAACAAACATAACATCAGGCATACACACATGAACAAATATAACATCAGACATACACACATGAACAAACATAACATCAGACATACACATGAACAAACATAACATCAGGCATACACACATGAACAAACATGACATCAGACATACACATGAACAAACATAACATCAGGCATACACATGAACAAACATAACATCAGGTATACACACATGAACAAACATAACATCAGACAGACACATGAACAAACATAACATCAGGCATACACACATGAACAAACATAACATCAGGCATACACACATGAACAAACATAACATCAGGCATACACACATGAACAAACATAACATCAGACATACACACATGAACAAACATAACATCAGACATACACACATGAACAAACATAACATCAGGCATACACACATGAACAAACATGACATCAGACATACACACATGAACAAACATAACATCAGACATACACATGAACAAACATAACATCAGACATACACATGAACAAACATGACATCAGACATACACATGAACAAACATAACATCAGGCATACACATGAACAAACATAACATCAGGCATACACACATGAACAAACATAACATCAGACATACACATGAACAAACATAACATCAGACATACACATGAACAAACATGACATCAGACATACACACATGAACAAACATAACATCAGGCATACACATGAACAAACATAACATCAGGCATACACACATGAACAAACATGACATCAGACATACACATGAACAAACATAACATCAGACATACACACATGAACAAACATAACATCAGACATACACACATGAACAAACATAACATCAGGCATACACACATGAACAAACATAACATCAGACATACACACATGAACAAACATAACATCAGGCATACACATGAACAAACATAACATCAGGCATACACACATGAACAAACATGACATCAGACATACACATGAACAAACATAACATCAGGCATACACATGAACAAACATAACATCAGGCATACACACATGAACAAATATAACATCAGACATACACACATGAACAAACATAACATCAGACATACACATGAACAAACATAACATCAGGCATACACACATGAACAAACATGACATCAGACATACACATGAACAAACATAACATCAGGCATACACATGAACAAACATAACATCAGGTATACACACATGAACAAACATAACATCAGACAGACACATGAACAAACATAACATCAGGCATACACACATGAACAAACATAACATCAGGCATACACACATGAACAAACATAACATCAGACATACACACATGAACAAACATGACATCAGACATACACATGAACAAACATAACATCAGGCATACACATGAACAAACATAACATCAGGCATACACACATGAACAAACATAACATCAGACATACACATGAACAAACATAACATTAGACATATACACATGAACAAACATAACATCAGACATACACACATGAACAAACATAACATCACACATGAACAAACACAACATCAGGCATACACACATGAACAAACATAACATCAGACACATGAACAAACATAACATCAGACACATGAACAAACACATATGTATGGCTCTTCCTCTATTTGTTCACCGGCTGTGAACTCTAGCAGAAAGTCCTGGTTTTTCACACGTCTCTAGACAGTCTTATTCCAGAACCTGACTGCTGCATGCACTTCCATTTTACAGATCTGGCTGATCTGTATGCAGAGCAGACTGTTGGTTTCTTGCCTCTCAGGCAGATGCACTTTGACTTCATATGAAATCTCAAATAGTTGACTCTTATGATATATTTTGTTGGGAAGGCAGTGGGTCTATTCTTGTTTTCCTCATAATAGGGCCCCTTGACCCACATGGGGAACATTCCCTGTTCAACCAAGCCACGACTGTCAGCTCAACACTCCCTGTTCAACCAAGCCACGACTGTCAGCTCAACACTCCCTGTTCAACCAAGCCACGACTGTCAGCTCAACACTCCCTGTTCAACCAAGCCACGACTGTCGGCTCAACACTCCCTGTTCAACCAAGCCACGACTGTCAGCTAAACACTCCCTGTTCAACCAAGCCATGACTTTCTGCTCAACACTCCCTGTTCAACCAAGCCATGACTGTCTGCTCAACACTCCCTGTTCAACCAAGCCATGACTGTCTGCTCAACACTCCCTGTTCAACCAAGCCATGACTGTCTGCTCAACACTCCCTGTTCAACCAAGCCACGACTGTCAGCTCAACACTCCCTGTTCAACCAAGCCACGACTGTCAGCTCAACACTCCCTGTTCAACCAAGCCATGACTGTCAGCTCAACACTCCCTGTTCAACCAAGCCATGACTGTCAGCTCAACACTCCCTGTTCAACCAAGCCACGGCTGTCAGCTCAACACTCCCTGTTCAACCAAGCCATGACTGTCAGCTCAACACTCCCTGTTCAACCAAGCCACGACTGTCAGCTCAACACTCCCTGTTCAACCAAGCCATGACTGTCAGCTCAACACTCCCTGTTCAACCAAGCCATGACTGTCAGTTCAACACTCCCTGTTCAACTAAGCCATGACTGTCAGCTCAACACTCCCTGTTCAACCAAGCCATGACTGTCAGCTCAACACTCCCTGTTCAACCAAGCCATGACTGTCAGTTCAACACTCCCTGTTCAACCAAGCCATGACTGTCAACTCAACACTCCCTGTTCAACCAAGCCATGACTGTCAGCTCAACATTTACATTTTTTTGTTTCTGTTGAAACCTATAACAGAAGTATATACACATGAAAAAACCTGTATGTATGCTCGCACAAACACATAAACATTTATTTCTAAGATAAACATTTTAGATTGAAAGAATCTGGAAAGAACAGTACCTGCTTCTTAATGTCATGTTCATCTTTTCCATCTGCTTTCATCTTCTCCAGTTTCTCTGCCAGCTGGGTTGCTTCCTTCTCGTAGCACTCCTTCTCCTTTGTTGTCCTGGTCAGATTCAGTCCAAGAGTTCATTCTGTCAAATTATGGTTTGCTAACACTTTCAGAAAACATTGAACCAGGCACCCACACTGAGCCAAGTACCACACACTGAGCTATATACCACACACTGAGCCATGTACCACATACTGAGCCATGTACCACACACTGAGCCATGTACCACACACTGAGCCATGTACCACACACTGAGCCATGTACCACACACTGAGCCATATACAACACACTGAGCCATGTATTACATACTGAGCTATATACCACACACTGAGCCATGTACCACACACTGAGCCATGTACCACACACTGAGCCATGTACCACACACTGAGCCATGTATTACATACTGAGCTATGTACCACACACTGAGCCATGTACCACACACTGAGCCATGTACCACACACTGAGCCATGTATTACATACTGAGCCATGTACCACATACTGAGCTATGTACCACACACTGAGCCATGTATTACATACTGAGCTATGTACCACACACTGAGCCATGTACCACACACTGAGCCATGTATTACATACTGAGTCATGTACCACATACTGAGCTATGTACCACACACTGAGCCATGTACCACACACTGAGCATGTACCACACACTGAGCCATCCCACACACTGAGCCATGTACCACACACTGCTCCCATGTATTACAATACTGAGCCATTACCACACACTGAGCCATGTACCACACAATTGCCATGTACCAACACACTGAGCCATGTACACACACACTGAGCCATGTACCACACACTGAGCCATGTATTACATACTGAGCTATATACCACACACTGAGCCATGTACCACACACTGAGCCATGTACCACACACTGAGCCATGTACCACACACTGAGCCATGTATTACATACTGAGCTATATACCACACACTGAGCCATGTACCACACACTGAGCCATGTACCACACACTGAGCCATGTACCACACACTGAGCCATGTACCACACACTGAGCCATGTATTACATACTGAGCTATGTACCACACACTGAGCCATGTACCACACACTGAGCCATGTATTACATACTGAGCCAAGTACCACACACTGAGCCAAGTACCACACACTGAGCCATGTATTACATACTGAGCTATATACCACACACTGAGCCATGTACCACACACTGAGCCAAGTACCACACACTGAGCCAAGTACCACACACTGAGCCAAGTACCACACACTGAGCTATATACCACACACTGAGCCATGTACCACATACTGAGCTATATACCACACACTGAGCCATGTACCACACACTGAGCCATGTACCACACACTGAGCCATGCACCACACTCTGAGCCAAGTACACACACTGAACCATGTACCACACACTGAACCATGTACCACATACTGAGCCATGTACCACATACTGAGCCATGTACCACACACTGAGCCATGTACCACACACTGATCCATGTACCACACACTGAGCCATGTACCACACACTGAGCATGTACGTTTTAATTGCTCCCTATATACCACACACTGAGCCATTGCTACCACATGACTGTAGCCATGCTCCCACACATGAGCCATATACCACACACTGAGCCATGTACCACACACTGAGCCATGCACCACACACTGAGCTGACTAGCTGTTTAATTGCTCCCTACATAAGCAAGTACGTTTAATTGCTCCCTACGTGAGCAAGTACGTTTAATTGCTCCCTACATGAGCCGTACGTTTAATTGCTTCCTACATGAGCCGTACGTTTAATTGCTCCCTACATAAGCAAGTAGGTTTAATTGCTCCCTACATGAGCAAGTACGTTTAATTGCTCCCTACATGAGCAGTACATTTAATTGCTCCCTACATGAGCAAGTACGTTTAATTGCTCCCTACATGAGCAAGTATGTTTAATTGCTCCCTACATGAGCAAGTACGTTTAATTGCTCCCTACATGAGCAAGTACGTTTAATTGCTCCCTACATGAGCAAGTATGTTTAATTGCTCCCTACATGAGCAAGTATGAATTAACTACTCCCTTGGTTACATGTGTCAGCCTACACATGTAGATGCACACAGCTAAGTTTTTAGTGACTATCTGATGTGTGTGTGTGTGTGGGTGCGCTGTGTTTGTATCAGTTTGTGTGTGATGATACAGGCTCTATAACATCTATTCTGTCACATCTGACTGCTCATGTAACTGATGACGAGGTTCATTTTCCATTTTATTATCTCCACAATTTTTGTAGTTTTAATGTTGCTATTCAGGTTTCTATTTGCCAGCAGAGTGTCAACCTGTAGTCAGTATCTATTTGTCTGCTAGCAGAGTGTCAACCTGTAGTCAGTGTCTATATGTCTGCCAGTAGAGTTTCAACCTGTAGTCAGTATTGTAGACCCACAAGTCATTCATGTCTGGGCATGTTAGTTATGGTAGGTACCCGATCTGCCTGGAATGTTATGGCTAGTGTGGGTGCTATTGTGGGGGTATACCCCCTAATGAGGGTGACGAGTTCAAAGTGGCATTTAGCATCGAACACTGTATCCTGGAGGAAGTAATACTAGTAGAGTAGAGATGATGAGTCATTTTCTGGTGGGTAACATTTTTTGAAAAGGGGTCTAACAATCGAAACAACTGTTCAACTACTGAGTCGCAATACTAAATCGGTGATAACTAATTAGACATGAATCATAATGTAAATAATCGCAATTATTCATTAATTATAATTTTAAATTATTCTCAATCATCTCTTCTCCGTGATTCAGCATTTTGACAATTTCACAAAATAAAGGACAGTTTTGTGAGACTAACACAAATGAAACGATACCTCTTGACCACGCCAGTGTATATCTTAATCTGTTTGCGACTGTCAGTCATGGTAGGTGTGTGAGTGTAAACACTTGTAGTATACAGTAGAGAATGTGTGGCCGGAGTTACGGTAGTCAGTCTCTACACTTAGATACAGCAGCAGACCTGTCGCCGGCACCGGAAGTTAGACCGCACTCTTCTGTGTATGAAAAAACAATCCCACCTAGTAACCACGGATCCCTTAAGTACAGTGTTTTTCAACCTTTCTCCACACGTGGACCGGCCACAATATTAGTATTGGAGGAGGGGGTGGGGGGTACTTTAGTGGTGTGCACCGGCGGATAACTAAGGCAGAAACAAACAAAAACGTATTTTTTTGTAAAGTTAACTACAGAACACCCGCTGCTGTCTTTTGTAATATTTTGGGAAGATTCACCCCTCCCACCCCCCCCCCCCCACAAGCTTTTTCCCCTTACCTAAACCGGACAAGAAAACTAAACAAACTCAAACCCAAAAAAGCCAGCCCAAGACGGGTTGAGAGGCAGACCAGCGGTACGGAAGAAATACAATAGAGAGCTGATGAAACGTTCCAAATAAACTCTATATAAACGGCATGCGGAGCAACGTCAACTACCAGCCTATAGATTCTATAAAGCGGCAACTATCCGACAAAAGTGCACAAGAATACACCTGGTCAGGAAAGAAAACACCACATTCAAAACAAGCAACAGAATGAGGGCACAATAATAAGCAGACCACCCAGTCAGATCCAAGGCGACTGACTGTACAACTAGACAGATACCACCTGGCCGACCAGATAGACACACATAAAAATACTCGCACCAAACATCACACTATGAAATAGCAACACGATCTGTCACCATAATCATAACCCAATGTGACTAGGATTAGATTAGTCGCCTACTCAGAGGTTGAACGCGGCAAATTCAAAGCAGTTATTATCACCAAGTATCACCAGGCCACCATCGGTTCAATCATTCCATCATTCCACAAAGAAGTAATTTCCCTGTAGAGTTCAATAGCATAGGAATTTAGTTACTTTTTTAACATCAGTCCCCCTTTGCCTCCCTCTCAACAAACTTCTCTGAGCACTAGAGTTCAATAGCACGGCAGTTCTGATTCTCATGCACAGCAACCATCGCCCCCCTACAAACTTATCTGAGCACTAGAGCTCAGAAGCAAGTCAGTTCTAATACTCGTGCATACTGCCGCTTTCCTTAGCCCCCCCCCCCCACCCCCCACACAAACCTTGTCTGAGCACTAGAGCTCAGAAGCAAGTCAGTTCTTATACTCGTGCTACCTGCGCTGTCCTAGCCACCCCCCCCCCCCCCCACACAAACTTGTCTAAGCACTAGAGGTTCAGATAGCAAGTCAGTTCTTATACTCGTGCATACCCTGCGCTGTCCTAGCCCCCCACCCCTCCATGCACCCCCCCCATCCGCCCCCCCCTACAAACTTATCTGAGCACTAGGGTTCAATAGCACGGCAGTTCTGATTCTCATGCATACCTGCGCTGTCCATCGCCCCCCCCCCCCCCCACAAACTTATCTGAGCACTAGGGTTCATAGAAGAGCACGGCAGTTCCTTGATTCTCATGCCACAGCAACCATCCTAGCCCCCCCCCCCCTCCCCCACACAAACTTGTCTAGCACTAGCACTAGAGCTCAGAAGAAAGTCCAGTTCTTATACTCGTGCATACCTGCGCTGTCCTACCCCCCCACCCCCCCCCACACACAACTTATCTAAGCACTAGAGCTCAGAAGCAAGTCAGTTCTAATACTCGTGCATTCTGATGATTCCTAGCCCCTGCCCCCCCCCCCCCCCTTACAAAACTTGTCAAGCACTAGAGCTCAAAGCAAAGTCCGTTCAGCAAACTCGTTCTAGTACTTCTGATTATCATGCCCCCCCCCCACCTGCGCTGTCCTACCCCCCCCCCCCCCCCCCCACACACACACACACAAACTTGTCTAAACACTAGAGCTCAGAAGCAAGTCAGTTCTAATACTCTGCATACCTGGCCTGGGTTTCACCCCCCCCCCCCCCCCGATCCCCAACACACACACACAACTTCAAATCTAAGCACTAGAGCTCAGAAGCAAGTCCAGTTCTAATACTCATGCATAGCTTAGCCCCCCTCCCCCACACACACACAAACTTGTCTGAGCTAGGGTTTCAATAGCAGGAGCCAGTAATTTCTATTCTCATGCATCCCCCCTGTCATAGCCCCCCCCCCCCTCCCCCACCCACACAAACTTGTCTAAGCACTAGGGCTCAGAAGCAAGTCAGTTTCTAATACTCGTTGATACCTGCGCTGTCCTAGCCCCCCCCCCCCCCCACACACACACACAACAAACTTGTCTAGCATGTCATACGCTCAGAAGCAAGTCAGTTTTCTAATTTTCTCTGCGCAGCAACCTGCGCTGTCCCTAAGCCACCCCCCCCCCCCCCAACCACACACCTTGTCTAAGCACTAGTGCTCAGAAGCAAGTCAGTTCTAATACTCGTGCATACCTTATCTAGCCCCCCCCCCCCCCCCACACACACACACACAACTTGTCTAAGCACTAGTGCTCAGAAGCAAGTCAAGTTCTAATACACGTGCACCACCTGCGCTGTCTAGCCCCCCCCCCCCACCCACACACAACAAACTTGTCTAAGCACTAGTGCTCAGAAGCAGTCAGTCCCTAATAGACTCGTGCCCACCTGCGGCTGCCCCCCCCCCCCCCGCCCCAACACACACAAACTTGTCTAAGCACTAGAGCAGCAAAGTCAGTTCTAATACTCGTGCATACCTGCGCTGTCCTAGCCCCCCCCCCCCCACCACACAAACTTGTCTAAGCAGACTTCTCTAGAAGCAAGTCAGTTCTAATATGCTAATACCTGCGCTGTCCTAGCCCCCCCCCCCCCCCCCCCACACAAACTTATCTGAGCCCCCCCACTAGAGCTCAGAAAAGCAAGTCAGTTCTAATAGCACTACATAGCCCACCCCCCCCCCCCCCCCACAAACTTTTGTCTAGCTAGAGCTCAGAAGCAAGTCAGTTCTAATACTCGTGCATACCTGCGCTGTCCTATAGCCACCCCCCCCCCCCCACACAAACTTGATTCTAAGCACTGCTCAGAAGCAAGTCAGTTCTAATACCGTGCATACCTGCGCTGTCTAGCCCCCCCCCCCCCCCACAAACTTGTCTAAGCACTAGAGCTCAGAAGCAAGTCAGTTCTAATACTCGTGCATACCTGCGCTGTCCTAGCCCCCCCCCCCCCACACACACACACAAACTTGTCTAAGCACTAGTGCTCAGAAGCAGTCAGTTCTAATACTCGTGCATACCTGCGCTCTTCCTAGCCCCCCCCCCCCACACACACACACAAACTTGTCTAAGCACTAGTGCTCAGAAGCAGTCAGTTCTAATACTCGTGCATACCTGCGCTGTCCCTAGCCCCCCCCCCCCACACACACACACACAACTTGTCTAAGCACTAGAGCTCAGAAGCAAGCCAAGTCTTCTAATACTCGTGCATACCTGCGCTGTCCTAGCCCCCCCCCCCCCCCCCGCCCACACACACACAAACTTGTCTAAGCACTAGAGCTCAGAAGCAAGTCAGTTCTAATACTCGTGCATACCTGCGCTGTCCTAGCCCCCCCCCCCCCACAAACTTGTCTAAGCACTAAGCTCAGAAGCAGTCGAGTTTCTAATACTCGTGCATACCTGCGCTGTCTATACCCCCCCACCCCCCCCCCCCCCCCCCCCCACAGCAAATCTTCCATCAGAACTAGTGTTCAATGGAACTGGAGTTTTTATACTCGTGTACAATAGCACCCACCTCTCCAACAATCTTCTATCAACACTAGAGTTCAATAGCACGGTAGTGCAGATAGTCGTGCACACGAGAGCTCAGAAGCAAGTCAGTTCTAATACTCGTGCATACCTGCGCTGTCCTAGCCCCCCCCCCCCCCCCACACAAACTTGTCTAAGCACTAGAGCTCAGAAGCAAGTCAGTTCTAATACTCGTGCATACCTGCGCTGTCCTAGCCCCCCCCCCCCACACACACAAACATGTCTAAGCACTAGTGCTCAGAAGCAAGTCAGTTCTAATACTCGTGCATACCTGCGCTGTCCTAGCCCCCCCCCCCCCCACACACACACACAAACTTGTCTAAGCACTAGTGCTCAGAAGCAAGTCAGTTCTAATACTCGTGCATACCTGCGCTGTCCTAGCCCCATCCCCCCCCCACACACACACACAAACTTGTCTAAGCACTAGAGCTCAGAAGCAAGTCAGTTCTAATACTCGTGCATACCTGCGCTGTCCTAGCCCCCCCCCCGCACCACACACACAAACTTGTCTAAGCACTAGAGCTCAGAAGCAAGTCAGTTTCTAATACTCGTGCATACCTGCGCTGTCCTAGCCCCCCCACCCCCCCCCCACAACTTGTCTAAGCACTAGAGCCAAAGCAAGTCTTAATACTCGTGCATACCTGCGCTGCCATACCCCCCCCCCCCCACAGCAATCTTCCATCAGAACTAGTGTTCAATGGAACTGGAGTTTTTATACTCGTGTACAATAGCACCCACCTCTCCAACAATCTTCTATCAACACTAGAGTTCAATAGCACGGTAGTACAGATAGTCGTGCACACGAGCTCCCTCCCCAACAACCCTCACTAGGTACTAGAGTGCCGAACCAAATCCCTCTTTTTTTGTACAATTAACACTTCTAAACCAACACACTTGGTACAAAGAAACCAGACCACATTTATAACCTTATAATTATCTTTATCCGAGCTGCCATGTTACCTTAAACCTCTCTTTGATCAGTAGCCGGCTCTGAGCCTCAACCGAGCCGCAGCTGACATCAAACCCCCATAGATACAACTGACCCCGAGCCACACCAGACCTCCGCCTCCTGCTCGGAAGGTGGAAATCATTTTTTCCTCTTTAAAGTCGATGGAAGGTAGACAAATAATAAAAAAAGGACTAAATTACTAAGAATATAAAGCGAGCCACCTCCACATTTAGGGCTCGTAATCAACAAATATACTACTACTGGCACTAACATTTGGAGATGGGTTGTGCGAGCTTTTCATGGCGGAAACCTGAGGTCAGGAAATGTATGTCTCCTGTCGCATGCTTTCACATGCTAACATTCTATTTTAATAAGTCTTTCTCATTAATTTATGATACTGAGATTATTCGCCAACATAACATTATTCTTAATAACTGTATTTACATTGCTGTGTTTTCTTGTTGTTCCGCTTTTACTTTCCAAGCCTCTTCCTAGCGGTCGATCGGACCCGTTTCTAATACAGAGGGTATTTATTCCCAAGGCCGACACGTGTAGTCATTCTGCTGGGAAACAACCGACCCGGCTGCTTCGAGATACCAAGTGATTTTTGTGTTTCTGTGTAGTATGTTTCATTTGTATGTGTTGATGAAGGCTCAATAGCCGCAACGTTCACGTTTTGTTTGTATTTGTTATATTGTGAAGCTTGCTTATATACTTTTCGTTCGGTTTTATACCGTTTCTTATACATGTCATCTGTTGTAATTTTTGTGTTCATGTATTCTCTAAAAATGATAAATTCTGTGCTAAAACAGCATTTTCTCTTAGAATATTGTTCTCGTATGAGTCCTCTTGTATGCTTGATAAGAGATTTTCTTTAATGTTGCTTCTATGTGCTAAATCGTCACCTGTTCTTGTGAGCAATTTGTTTTACTGCATTAACCGTGGGACAGAAAACTGACCTATCGTATCATGCGTGAATGTATCATAGTATACCGCTCTGGTTGAAAGCAATATTTGTTTTCTTGATCTTTCTATAAAGTTATTCGTATGTGTGTATACACTTCGCCTTTACGAGGGCCTACGTGGTCTGGAGCTATGGCGTCAGCCTTGGGTGCTGCAGGTCACGGTAAAGACTGGGATTTTTTTTCCACGCCGAATTTAGCAATTTCCCATTATCTCTGGGTAGTAAGATCGGATGCCCGTGTGTATTGATTGTGCACATAAAAAAATCCCTTGGTTAGTTCTCTTCCATCTCCTACTACAGATTTTCCATTCTAGCTTCCACCAATATCCCCAAATTAAAAAAAATTGTCCACATCAAAGACACTGAAGCACCGTTACACAGCTAAAGAAGAAGGAGACAACACCACAACGAACAGTGACCAATGGATCTGGCAGATACTCTAAACTAAAAAGAAAGGCGAGAAAGATGTGTAATGACACAGCTACAGATACCAACAGAAACTCTTTGCTGGTTGCTGAAGACAGAGGCAGAGCACATATGAGAATGTCAGGAATGTTCTGATATCAGTTCTCAACATGGCTCTAGAACCATTTTTTCAGTGTCGGTGTCATGAGAATGTCCAGAAAGCTCTTATATCAGTTCTCAACATGGCTCTAGAACCAGTGTTTCAGTGTCAGTGTCATGAGAATGTCCAGAAAGCTCAGATATCAGTTCTCAACATGGCTCTAGAACCAGTGTTTAAGTGTCATGAGAATGTCCAGAAAGCTCAGATATCAGTTCTCAACATGGCTCTAGAACCAGTGATTCAGTGTCATGAGAATGTCCAGAAAGCTCTTATATCAGTTCTCAACATGGCTCTAGAACCAGTGTTTCAGTGTCATGAGAATGTCCAGAAAGCTCAGATATCAGTTCTCAACATGGCTCTAGAACCAGTGTTTCAGTGTCATGAGAATGTCCAGAAAGCTCAGATATCAGTTCTCAACATGGCTCTAGAACCAGTGATTCAGTGTCATGAGAATGTCCAGAAAGCTCAGATATCAGTTCTCAACATGGCTCTAGAAAAAGTGTTTCAGTGTCATGAGAATGTCCAGAAAGCTCAGATATCAGTTCTCAGCATGGCTCTAGAACCAGTGTTTCAGTGTCATGAGAATGTCCAGAAAGCTCAGATATCAGTTCTCAACATGGCTCTAGAACCAGTGTTTCAGTGTCATGAGAATGTCCAGAAAGCTCAGATATCAGTTCACAACATGGCTCTAGAACCAGTGTTTCAGTGTCATGAGAATGTCCAGAAAGCTCTTATATCAGTTCTCAACATGGCTCTAGAACCAGTGATTCAGTGTCATGAGAATGTCCAGAAAGCTCAGATATCAGTTCTCAACATGGCTCTAGAACCAGTGTTTCAGTGTCATGAGAATGTCCAGAAAGCTCAGATATCAGTTCTCAACATGGCTCTAGAACCAGTGTTTCAGTGTCATGAGAATGTCCAGAATGCTCTTTTATCAATTCTCAACATGGCTCTAGAACCAGTGTTTCAGTGTCATGAGAATGTCCAGAAAGCTCAGATATCAGTTCTCAACATGGCTCTAGAACCAGTGTTTCAGTGTCAGTGTCATGAGAATGTCCAGAAAGCTCAGATATCAGTTCTCAACATGGCTCTAGAACCAGTGTGTCAGTGTCATGAGAATGTCCAGAAAGCTCAGATATCAGTTCTCAACATGGCTCTAGAACCAGTGTGTCAGTGTCATGAGAATGTCCAGAAAGCTCAGATATCAGTTCTCAACATGGCTCTAGAACCAGTGTGTCAGTGTCATGAGAATGTCCAGAAAGCTCAGATATCAGTTTTCAACATGGCTCTAGAACCAGTGATTCAGTGTCATGAGAATGTCCAGAAAGCTCAGATATCAGTTCTCAACATGGCTCTAGAACCAGTGTTTCAGTGTCGGTATTATGAGAATGTCCAGAAAGCTCTTATATCAGTTCTCAACATGGCTCTAGAACCAGTGTGTCAGTGTCATGAGAATGTCCAGAAAGCTCAGATATCAGTTCTCAACATGGCTCTAGAACCAGTGTTTCAGTTTCGGTGTCATGAGAATGTCCAGAAAGCTCTTATATCAGTTCTCAACATGGCTCTAGAACCAGTGTTTCAGTGTCATGAGAATGTCCAGAGAGCTCTTATATCAGTTCTCAACATGGCTCTAGAACCAGTGTTTCAGTGTCATGAGAATGTCCAGAAAGCTCATATCAGTTCCCAACAAGGCTCTAGAACCAGTGTTTCAGTGTCAGGAAAAGGAATCTTTACAATTATATATATGTATACAAACTAAACAAACAGGAGTTGCCGTGGTGTAGTGGCCAGACGCTCGTCTGCGGATCAGAAAGTCGTGGGTTTGGGTCTTGATGGTACTGGACTGTTTTTCAAAATGAACTTGGCTCCCAGGACGACCCAGCCTTGAATGGATAGCAGGAGAAGTCCTGGGAAGTAAAGGCAGCTGGCCTGATGCTGACCACATCATCCACCAACTGGTTTTTCAAATATAGGTCCAGCCCTATATGCCTGAAGGCATCGAATGGGTCCGTACCTTTAGTTTTTTTCTTCAACTGGATACAAACTAAACAACAACAACAGTGCATACAATGGAAACAGGGCTTTATTATGTAAACAGTGGTTCCCAAAAAATTAACAGAAAGCCAATATTTCAAGTCTAATGACATTTAAGCTCAATATTTGCACAAACTGTAACAAGAAAATCTGTTGTTACTAGGATCATTATCATCATTCAACAATCATAAATTATTATGTTTTAAAAACAAAGCCTGACTTGGGAGACAAAGTTGAAAAAAAGGATGACACTAAAATATTCAGTTTAAAGATGAGTCTGTGGATTCATGAAATAAACTATCGTTGCAAACTATCAGCAATGATCTTACCAAATAATATAAGCAAATTAACTGATCAACAATTGTAAACAGCATATTTTGCGTTGGCTAAATATCTACATAACTTGGTTTATATCTATACAACTGGTCTGGTGTTATTCTGTAGTTGTCATTCTATGTTCTTTATGTTATGTTTTCACAATCGACACCATGGCACATTGGGCATTCCCATACGTGCTCAAACCTCTGATCAAGCAGACACTACAAGATACCTTTATTCCCATTAGCAGTTGGTTATAGTGTCTCACATCTTGGCCTCGAAGATAACACAGATGGACTTTACCAAGCTTTACTCCAGGTCACACAATCATAATAGCATGAGAGAGTCATCAGTGTCCCACAGCCTACTCCGTACAGCATCAAAGATATCAGCTCTATCCATGCTTTTTCCTGCATGCACTGGTGTATTACATGCCAGCTAGACGTCTCATTCATGACCTTTTACTCTTGCATGTCCAAGTTTGAAGATCTAAGTGATGGAGGTGAAGTGCAACTTCCATATTTTTCTACCCATTCAGAACATAGACAACCTGTGGTGATTTCCTCAAGTATTCAATATCTTTCAGTGGTTAGAAACTCAGTATCACAATTCAAATTCTAAGAAAGACTGAGCACTCATGTAGGTGGCAAGAATGAAGTTACAAACACGAGCAAATAAAAGCGGAGTGATGTTCTACCCGCAGGGCTAGACAGAGGCCGCATTATAATCAAGTTGCAACTGACAGCATCATTACTAGAGCACTCTGGGAATGATCTGAGTGGAGTGATGCCAATGTTTGATTGATTCAATCATCCACACAGGAAAATAAGGGAGAAACAGATTATACACATCTTTAATTTACCCACATGAGGACTAGAAAACCTTCAAGCTGAAACATAAAAACAAGGAAGAATAAATTCAGCATGTTCATAGTTACACTGATGGTATCAATGTCTGACTGTTCACGTGGAACAAGACTGAGGACCCCAGTGTCTGACTCTGTACATGTGGAACAAGACTGAGGACCCCAGTGTCTGACTCTGTACACATGAAACAAGACTGGAAGTCTGCCTATTGAAAACACTAACATATTCACATAAACAACAAAATACCGTGGTACGTCGACTTATGAACCGCTCTACATACAAACCTTTTAACATCACATTCTGACCTTTATATACAAGCCTGATTCCTGATATGAACCGTGATGCACTTCTTAGTCGCGCATTTGTTGTTACTTATCTGGAATACGAGACAAGTGGTTGGTTCGACCCATGCTGCACGTACATATTTCTTTTTGTGTGTGTGTGTATGTGTATTTATTCTGGTATTTGTGTTAATCTTCTGCTTCTTTTGTCAAAATCTGCTTGTGCCGCTAGGCGTCGCAGTCTATCAGATGATCGGCAACCGAGCCAGGGCGCGCTCAGTCGCTTCATATGCCGTGATGTTATGAAGTCTCAAGTTGTCCGTGACTCCTTCAATCCATCTTCTTCTTGGTCTTCCCCTGCCTCTTGGTGTTTCGATTTTCATGTTGTATGCTCTTGATGCTGGCATCGTTGGTTCCATTCTCATTAGGTGACCAAACCATTTCATTCTTTGCTTCTCAATAAATTTAACGATGGGTATGGTTCCAATAGTTCTTGTAATCACATCGTTTCTAACTCGATCTCTTCTGGTTTTATTCGCAGCCATTCTCAAACATCTCATTTCACAGGTGGTTAGTCTTCTCTCGTGTTCTTTTGTTAATGTCCAAGTCTGACATTGATAACCTAATGTCGGTATAAAGATTGTATTTATAATTTGTCTTTTTATCTCAGCTGGGACAGCAGGGTGTTTTAAAATTGGGGCAAGCTGGTATGCGACATTGTTGGCTTGTTGGATTCTTGCTTCGATCTCTCTGTCTATTTTACCATTGGATGTAAAGATACTTCCCAAGTATTTAAATTCTTGCACTTGTTTTAGGCTGTGATCTAGAATCTTTATGTCGATGGTCTGTTGCTCTCTACTTATGCTCATGACTTCTGTCTTTTCAGTATTGATCTTCATATGATGCTTGAGGCAACTGTCGTGTAGTAGGTTTATGTGGTCTTGCAGCTGTTTACTATCACTGTGAAATATGCATTGATCGTCGGCAAAGAGCAGCTCATAGAAGTCCTCCTGTTTATCGACATCTGTTGGTGTTATGTCTATTTTATTAATATTTGTGTTAATCAAACAATACAATTAGTATATATATATCTGCTGGGGAAGTTATGAAAAACAAATTCAAATTATTTAGTTATCGCAGATTATTTCCAAGAGAAAGCCAAAGAAAACTAAGAATAAAGACAATAAGAAAATCACAAAAGAAATTAAGAAACAGATTGGAAAAAGAGTCAGTCAAACTGTTTTGTGCAAGCATATCACTTATCAAATGTATCACTTATCAAATTCACCATATCTACAATTCTCAAGAAAGAAGATTTTTTAGGAACTGGATGTGGCCAAACGGGTCTCTATTATGTCAAGGAAACAAAGAAAACTTATTGGAAAAGTTTATATTTTCTGTCGTCCAGACAATAAAATAATATTCTTAACGTCAGAAAAACAATAAGTATCATAGATGTTGTTAGACATGCAGAAGGTGCTAGTGTTGTTAGACAGTTGCTGGAATCTCTAAAGTGGTTGGAGTTGACACATATCAGTTTCACATTTATGCCAGGGCACGCAGGCGTGCACAGAGATGAGCAAGCTGATCATCTTGTAGGTAAAGCTACTGTGGAGGGCAGACGAGCAATGGACCACGCTGATATTGTGAATGCTCTACGAGAAGTAAGACGTTTGTGAGAACAAAGTGATGACTGTGAATCTGCAACCGTGACCAGACTGCAAGAACATGTAAGAAGGAGTGGCCAAACAAGAGCACTATGCAGGAAGCCAAAGAAGAATAAGAAACCAACACAGAACTGATGTCATGAGCCGCTACACGCTGAGGGATTGACTGAGGAGGGGATCCGAGCACTTATGGACTGAATGGTTCCATGTGCAATGAGGATAATCTATCAATTAACTAACTGAATAACTAACCACAAAGAAATTGGGGTTTTTGTGTGAAGAAAATGCCTAACAGAACGTTCGTAAATATGTGGATAAAGCCTAGGAAATAAAGATGTTAGCTGTTACCTGAAGATAAAACCTGTTGGTTTTTCACTCTGAAAATCCTAGATTAACAGACACAAACAAGAGGTAATGGGAAACTCGGTTTAAGATAGAAACTTTTCTAGATACGAACCATAGTCAGGAATAATGTTAGTTCATAAGTCGAGGTTCCACTGAACCTTCTTTGACATAATCATTTGACAAGTTCAAGAACAAGACTAGTGTCAAATCAGTGTAAACAAATTAATTTAGCAACAAATTCATGAAAAATAAATAACAGAATGGATATAAAAATAAAAAGAACAATGACTTTACATAGACAGGTCAATAAAAGCCTGCAAGATTATGGTTTTCAAAGGAAACATTCATTTTAAAAAAAGACAGATATAAGTGTGTAAAATATTATTAAAGTGGCACAGTTTTCAGGGCTCATAGAAATATGTGATGATCCATGACTGAAAAACAGATGCAATCATTAGTTGAACATTTAACACATGCATATTATAAACTAACAACATGTATATGTGTATTTTTATATATATATATATAAACACACACTGAACTGATCTCCAAAACATGCATATTATAAAAGTATGTATCTATACTGACATGGACTTTATACCTAAAACATGCTTTTCATAAACTAACAAGACAGAAGTATCTATACACTGATTTGATGTCTAAATCATGCAGGTAATCTTCTTCTTCTTCGCGTTCACCAGCTGTAAACTCTGGCGGAAGGTTCTGGTTGCTCGTCCACTACTGAACTGCAGTCCTGCTCCAGAACCTGAGTGTTGCGTGTGCATCAGTTTTACAGATCTCATTCTCTTGAATACAGACTGTTGGTTCCTTGCCTCTCCAGCAGATGCACTCCGACTTCAAAGGAAGCTCCCCAATTAGTCGACTCTTACGACATGCTTTTGGGGAGGCAGTGGGTCTATTATTGTTTTCCCCACAATGGGGCCCCGGAACCCACACGGGGGATGCAGGTAATGAACTGACTTCTTTGGTAAGATTACAGCACTCTTGACTTCTATAGTTGTTTCACATGACTTATTTCCCTTCCTAAACAGCAAGATGTCTAATAGGATAATGTCCTCATTATATTAGTGTCAACAAATGTCTGCCCTGATGTGCTAGGCCAGCAAAAATTTATCTATGAAAATAAACATATTCTTTCTGGCTTATACTGAGCTAACATCTCTTCCGTATACAGCTTCTCTTTAAAAAAAATTAAAGAACTGACAATGACCACGTGGGGCCTCAACCACCAAAATGAAGATCATATACTATCTCTAAACCACAAAGATATTTGCTTTATAACAGTTTATACAATTTAGTCAATCTGATTCATTCAGTTTTGTGTGATGGTCCAGCCAGAGTTATCTGTTGACATTGGTTGTCTTCCCCTGATGACACACATGTCTTGTTTTGCCTCCTTTTGCTCTGTTGACAGAGGTCATTATCAAAGACTGTCCTGCTCTGTTGACAGAGGTCATTATCAAAGACTGTCCTTCTGCTCTGTTGACAGAGGTCATTATCAAAGACTGTCCTTCTGCTCTGTTGACAGAGGTCATTATCAAAGACTGTCCTTCTGGTCTGTTGACAGAGGTCATTATCAAAGACTGTCCTTCTGCTCTGTTGACAGAGGTCATTATCAAAGACTGTCCTTCTGGTCTGTTGACAGAGGTCATTATCAAAGACTGTCCTTCTGTTCTGTTGACAGAGGTCATTATCAAAGACTGTCCTTCTGGTCTGTCGACAGAGGTCATTATCAAAGACTGTCCTTCTGGTCTGTCGACAGAGGTCATTATCAAAAACTGTCCTTCTGCTCTGTCGACAGAGGTCATTATCAAAAACTGTCCTTCTGCTCTGTCGACAGAGGTCATTATCAAAGACTGTAAATAAAAAACTGCGTTCGTCAGCAATTGAAAAAAACTTTTTAAAAATATGTTTTTTTTTTTAAAAGAATACCAACATGAACAGTTTCTGGGATAAGACACACTGGAACTCATGTGTTTGTGGCTGTGACTTCTTTGCAATCAATCTGTTCCCTTGCTATGGACTTCTATTTTGTGCAGGTTTCTAGGATACAAAGAAGTTTTTCAAGGAGGTGGCGTGTATTGTGGATGTGGCTGAAGCAGGATGCTGACCGATGTGGTTGTGGCTGAAGCAATATGGTGACCGATGTGGTTGTGGCTGAAGCAGGATGGTGACCGATGTGGTTGTGGCTGAAGCAGGATGCTGACCGATGTGGTTGTGGCTGAAGCAGGATGCTGACCGATGTGGTTGTGGCTGAAGCAGGATGCTGACCGATAGTGACTGCAACCTCAACCAAGACATTGTGCTCACAATGTTTTCATTACGGCAGTCCAATATTTTGGGAAGTCAGATTTTGGGACCAGGGGACTGCAACTGTCTAGTGGGCAAACTTCAGAATACTGTTCCCAGAAAGGGAATGTGTCAACCATTTTTGGTGGGAAGAAATTCACACGTACAGACAACTCAATGGACCTGCGCAAATCCCATTGATCTTGGTGTCAAAGTAACCAACAGGTCAAGGTCAAGGTCCCAAGATGGCATGCAGCCCATGACAATCTCAGGTTAGAGCTGCCTATAAATATATTCTAGAACATTAATCTGGTGGCCTTCTGGCCTTCCCTTGTTTTTCACACTAAAGCGGCAAACAGCAAATGTTTCCCCACTTGAAGTTTCTAATCATATGTAAATTCTGATTAAAAACTAGCAATTTTGATTTTTGCTATCAGGAATTCATTGAAGAATTGAGCATCAAGTTTTGATTTTTTACTGCAAACTCCACAACAACAATACTGACTCAGCAATGAAGATCAATCCAGTGCACATCTTTGATTTCACAATCAAATTTTATAATCCCTTACCCATCACTTGTTTAAAATTCTGGCACTGATCATCTTAATATAACAATATGATAAAACTGTTGCCAGATTTTTTTCCATTCTTAGATCAATATGACGTCTTTTCACTGCAGAGCCAAGCTAGCATTTGATTCAGCAGAAATAAAAGCTGACTTCCATATTTAGCAACAACCAATATGACAATTTCACTGATGCTACTTAATACGCTAAGAAACAGAAATTGAAAGCATTTCGCACTCTTGCTTTCTTAGTAGTCCTGCATATATTCAAGGATTTAGAGCTTCAAATCATATGTTCTTTCTTCTTCAGTTTTTTTTGTCCCAATCAACATATCATTTGTCCCAATCAACATATCATTTGTCCCAATCAACTGATCACGGGTCTCAGTCAATGTGCCATGTTTCCCAATCAACATATCATTTGTCCCAATCAACTGATCACGCGTCTAGTCAATGCGCCATGTGTCCCAATCAACTGATCACGGGTCTCAGTCAATGCGCCATGTATCCCAATCAACTGATCACGGGTCTCAGTCAATGTGCCATGTTTCCCAATCAACATATCATTTGTCCCAATCAACTGATCACGGGTCTCAGTCAATGCGCCATGTGTCCCAATCAACTGATCACGGGTCTCAGTCAATTCGCCATGTGTCCCAATCAACTGATCACGCGTCTCAGTCAATGTGCCATGTGTCCCAATCAACTGATCACGCGTCTCAGTCAATGCGCCATGTGTCCCAATCAACTGATCACGGGTCTCAGTCAATGTGCCATGTGTGCCAATCAACTGATCACGGGTATCAGTCAATGTGTCATGTGTCCCAATCAACTGATCACGCGTCTCAGTCAATGTGCCATGAGTCCCAATCAACTGATTACGCGTCTCAGTCAATGCGCCATGAGTCCCAATCCTCATGTCAAGTGTCCCAATGTGCTTGTGCTTCTTACATTTAGTCAGAGTGACTCGAGAAATCTGACCAGCGTTTTTACATTCACAAGGTATGTGTTGCCCAAGTAAAGGTTAAATATTTGTGATTTTGTTTTTTTAATATCTCCTCAAATAGGCAGTTTCTGCAAATTGAACGCATTCACAAGACCAGAAAACCCCTTGAAATCCACAGAAAAGTTGTTTTGCATAAGAGGTTCAAGAAATCCTTAGAAGACAAAGACATGTAGTGGTATGCAATAGTTTCAAAGCTTTGGACAGCCCAAACAAGTACTCTACACACCCTGACTGAGGCCAATGCTCAACAGATACATGGTATAGTTATCATGAGACAGTCAACATTCATGCACCAAATCAAGACAGGAGATTAGATAGAACATAAAACTAGTGACTGGTTAGATTTATGGAACCAACAAACCAAGAAAAAAGAGTGCCATATCCACAAAGGAGGTTGTTTATAGTGGATGTGTGCATCTGTGGATATCTTTAGCAATATTACATGGGGATACCCAAATCTCTTCTATAGTACAACTCTCAAACCACTGTCCAAAAGCCATTCTCCCTCCCACCACACACACACACATAAATGTGACCCCGGTAAATTGAGGATTGTGAGAAACATTCACTAAGCACAAAATTAGACTGAGGAAAGCAAAGAGAGTTAGTTAAGGATAGTCTTACGTTGTGGCATGGCACGTGAGATGATGAATACTACCAGACAGTGACAGTTGTGAAGTAGCACAACAACAGACATCAGCTGGAACAGTTACTGACAATGGTTATATTGACATGTTAGCAAAACATCTATTACTCTCATTTTCTGGTGAAGCTGATAAGATCCCGCTTGTTGGAGCAAACACCCCAGCATCTGAGCAAACATCTAAAAAATCATTAATGTATATTAAGCTGTTCATGCATCATGGAAATTGAACCCAGTGCACCAAAGTCGACACTGATTTATTTAAATTTTCTCTTTAAAACAAACAGACACGTTTAAAAAAAAAAATCTGACCTTTTTGGCCACAGAAATATAAAACATCTTATTCTTTTTAAAAACAAATCATCATACAAACATGAGAGATACAAAAATGAAACTTGGCATATAATATATAATGGCATGTGCAAAATCAATAAATCTTACAAAATCAAGGATTGTGCTTCTGTAAATGAAACAATAAATGTGGTCATCTTGGAGGGCCAGAGATAGAATATACAACAACTTGTACAGTCTATAGCCTGTCATGGCTATTCTGTCTTACAGTCCCTCTATTTCAGGATTCACAAAAGGTGAAGAAGAAGAATCAAAAACTGATAAGCTACTCAAATAAACAGAGATGTCATCAATATTATCTATGATGTCATCAATATTATCTATGATGTCATCAATATTATCTATGATGTCATCAATATTATCTATGATGTCATCAATATTATCTATGATGTCATCAATATTATCTATGATGTCATCAATATTATCTATGATGTCATCAATGTTATCTATGATGTCATCAATATTATCTATGATGTCATCAATATTATCTATGATGTCATCATATTATCTATATTATGTCATCAATATTATCTATGATGTCATCAATATTATCTATGATGTCATATTATCTATGATGTATCAATATTATCTATGATGTCATCAATATTATCTATGATGTCATCAATATTATCTATGATGTCATCAATATTATCTATGATGTCATCAATATTATCTATGATGTCATCAATATTATCTATGATGTCATCAATATTATCTATGATGTCATCAATATTATCTATGATGTCATCATATATTATCTATGATGTCATCAATATTATCTATGATGTCATCAATATTATCTATGATGTCATCAATATTATCTATGATGTCATCAATATTATCTATGATGTCATCAATATTATCTATGATGTCATCAATATTATCTATGATGTCATCAATATTATCTATGATGTCATCAATATTATCTATGATGTCATCAATATTATCTATGATGTCATCAATATTATCTATGATGTCATCAATATTATCTATGATGTCATCAATATTATCTATGATGTCATCAATATTATCAATATCAATATCTATGATGTCATCAATATTATCTATGATGTCATCAATATTATCTATGATGTCATCAATATTATCTATGATGTCATCAATATTATCTATGATGTCATCAATATTATCTATGATGTCATCAATATTATCTATGATGTCATCAATATTATCTATGATGTCATCAATATTATCTATGATGTCATCAATATTATCTATGATGTCATCAATATTATCTATGATGTCATTATCTATGATGTCATCAATATTATCTATGATGTCATCAATAATCTATTCATCTATGATGTCATCAATATTATCTATGATGTCAATATTATCTATGATGTCATCAATATTATCTATGATGTCATCAATATTATCTATGATGTCATCAATATTATCTATGATGTCATCAATATATCTTATCTATGATGTCATCAATATTATCTATGATGTCATCAATATTATCTATGATGTCATCAATATTATCTATGATGTCATCAATATTATCTATGATGTCATCAATATTATCTATGATGTCATCAATATTATCTATGATGTCATCAATATTATCTATGATGTCATCAATATTATCTATGATGTCATCAATATTATCTATGATGTCATCAATATTATCTATGATGTCATCAATATTAATATGTCATCAATATTATCTATGATGTCATCAATATTATCTATGATGTCATCAATATTATCTATGATGTCATCAATATTATCTATGATGTCATCAATATTATCTATGATGTCATCAATATTATCTATGATGTCATCAATATTATCTATGATGTCATCAATATTATCTATGATGTCATCAATATTATCTATGATGTCATCAATATTATCTATGATTTCATCAATATTATCTATGATGTCATCAATATTATCTATGATGTCCCAATATTCTTCACTATCATCGGTTCTAAAGACAAAAACACACAATGAAATTTCCAGTTAACATAAACTGGCAACTAGCTAATGACTAATTTAAGCATTTAATGAAGGCTCAACATTGACTGCTTAGTCAAGTACACAGTTTCAGAAATGTTGCCTAAATCTGAAGTTTGACTGACAACGTACTGTATGAGGTAGCTCGACTTCAGATTGACTCAATGATGTTTTAAACATGAAAATTTGTTGCATTCAGTGTCTAATTATAAATGGCTGGCTTTGTTTAGCCTGGACCTTGACCTGGTTTTTCAAAAGCTTCAGAAGTGACATCCCCTTGACTAACCAGCAGTGCATGACAGGAGCAACACACCAGCACTGTTTCCTTTAGAGCGGCTGGGGCTGTGGATCACAACAATACACAATGTCAACAAACAAGCTGCAAGTTCTGACTGTCTCAGACATCCTGCAACAAAACACAGTGTGTGTCAACAAACAAGCTGCAAGTTCTGGCTGTCTCAGACATCCTACAACAATACACAGTGTGTGTCAACAAACAAGCTGCAAGTTCTGACTGTCTCAGACATCCTGCAACAAAACACAGTGTGTGTCAACAAACAAGCTGCAAGTTCTGACTGTCTCAGACACCCTACAACAATACACAGTGTGTGTCAACAAACAAGCTGCATGTTCTGACTGTCTCAGACACCCTACAACAATACACAGTGTGTGTCAACAAACAAGCTGCATGTTCTGACTGTCTCAGACACCCTACAACAATACACAGTGTGTGTCAACAAACAAGCTGCAAGTTCTGACTGTCTCAGACACCCTACAACAAAACACAGTGTGTGTCAACAAACAAGCTGCAAGTTCTGACTGTCTCAGACATCCTACAACAAAACACAGTGTGTGTGTCAACAAACAAGCTGCAAGTTCTGACTGTCTCAGACATCCTACAACAATACACAGTGTGTGTCAACAAACAAGCTGCAAGTTCTGACTGTCTCAGACACCCTACAACAATACACAGTGTGTGTCAACAAACAAGCTGCAAGTTCTGACTGTCTCAGACACCCTACAACAAAACACAGTGTGTGTCAACAAACAAGCTGCAAGTTCTGACTGTCTCAGACACCCTACAACAATACACAGTGTGTGTCAACAAACAAGCTGCAAGTTCTGACTGTCTCAGACACCCTACAACAATACACAGTGTGTGTCAACAAACAAGCTGCAAGTTCTGACTGTCTCAGACACCCTACAACAATACACAGTGTGTGTGTCAACAAACAAGCTGCAAGTTCTGACTGTCTCAGACACCCTACAACAATACACAGTGTGTGTCAACAAACAAGCTGCAAGTTCTGACTGTCTCAGACACCCTACAACAAAACACAGTGTGTGTCAACAAACAAGCTGCAAGTTCTGACTGTCTCAGACACCCTACAACAATACACAGTGTGTGTCAACAAACAAGCTGCAAGTTCTGACTGTCTCAGACACCCTACAACAAAACACAGTGTGTGTCAACAAACAAGCTGCAAGTTCTGACTGTCTCAGACACCCTACAACAATACACAGTGTGTGTCAACAAACAAGCTGCAAGTTCTGGACTGTCTCAGACACCCTACAACAATACACAGTGTGTGTCAACAAACAAGCTGCAAGTTCTGACTGTCTCAGACACCCTACAACAATACACAGTGTGTGTCAACAAACAAGCTGCAAGTTCTGACTGTCTCAGACACCCTACAACAAAACACAGTGTGTGTCAACAAACAAGCTGCAAGTTCTGGCTGTCTCAGACACCCTACAACAATACACAATGTGTGTCAACAAACAAGCTGCAAGTTCTGGCTGTCTCAGACACCCTACAACAATACACAGTGTGTGTCAACAAACAAGCTGCAAGTTCTGACTGTCTCAGACACCCTACAACAATACACAGTGTGTGTCAACAAACAAGCTGCAAGTTCTGACTGTCTCAGACACCCTACAACAATACACAGTGTGTGTGTCAACAAACAAGCTGCAAGTTCTGGCTGTCTCAGACACCCTACAACAATACACAATGTGTGTCAACAAACAAGCTGCAAGTTCTGGCTGTTTCAGACATCCTACAACAATACACAGTGTGTGTGTCAACAAACAAGCTGCAAGTTCTGACTGTCTCAGACACCCTACAACAACAACACAGTGTGTGTGTCAACAAACAAGCTGCAAGTTCTGGCTGTCTCAGACACCCTACAACAATACACAGTGTGTGTCAACAAACAAGCTGCAAGTTCTGGCTGTCTCAGACATCCTACAACAATACACAGTGTGTGTGTCAACAAACAAGCTGCAAGTTCTGACTGTCTCAGACACCCTACAACAAAACACAGTGTGTGTCAACAAACAAGCTGCAAGTTCTGACTGTCTCAGACACCCTACAACAATACACAGTGTGTGTCAAACAAGCTGCAAGTTCTGACTGTCTCAGACATCCTACAACAAAACACAGTGTGTGTCAACAAACAAGCTGCAAGTTCTGACTGTCTCAGACACCCTACAACAATACACAGTGTGTGTCAACAAACAAGCTGCAAGTTCTGGCTGTCTCAGACATCCTACAACAATACACAGTGTGTGTCAACAAACAAGCTGCAAGTTCTGACTGTCTCAGACACCCTACAACAATACACAGTGTGTGTCAACAAACAAGCTGCAAGTTCTGACTGTCTCAGACACCCTACAACAATACACAAGTGTGTGTCAACAAACAAGCTGCAAGTTCTGGACTGTCTCAGACATCCTACAACAATACACAATACACAGTGTGTGTCAACAAACAAGCTGCAAGTTCTGACTGTCTCAGACACCCTACAACAATACACAGTGTGTGTCAACAAACAAGCTGCAAGTTCTGACTGTCTCAGACACCCTACAACAATACACAGTGTGTGTCAACAAACAAGCTGCAAGTTCTGGCTGTCTCAGACATCCTACAACAATACACAGTGTGTGTCAACAAACAAGCTGCAAGTTCTGGCTGTCTCAGACATCCTACAACAATACACAGTGTGTGTCAACAAACAAGGTGCAAGTTCTGGCTGTCTCAGACATCCTACAACAATACACAGTGTGTGTCAACAAACAAGCTGCAAGTTCTGACTGTCTCAGACACCCTACAACAATACACAATGTGTGTCAACAAACAAGCTGCAAGTTCTGGCTGTCTCAGACATCCTACAACAATACACAATGTGTGTCAACAAACAAGCTGCAAGTTCTGGCTGTCTCAGACATCCTACAACATACACTCAACAAACAAGGTGCAAGTTCTGACTGTCTCAGACATCCTACAACAAAACACAATGTGTGTCAACAAACAAGGTGCAAGTTCTGACTGTCTCAGACACCCTACAACAATACACAATGTGTGTCAACAAACAAGCTGCAAGTTCTGGCTGTCTCAGACACCCTACAACAATACACAATGTGTGTCAACAAACAAGCTGCAAGTTCTGGCTGTCTCAGACACCCTACAACAATACACAATGTGTGTCAACAAACAAGCTGCAAGTTCTGACTGTCTCAGACACCCTACAACAATACACAATGTGTGTCAACAAACAAGCTGCAAGTTCTGGCTGTCTCAGACATCCTACAACAATACACAGTGTGTGTGTCAACAAACAAGCTGCAAGTTCTGGCTGTCTCAGACACCCTACAACAATACACAGTGTGTGTGTCAACAAACAAGCTGCAAGTTCTGGCTGTCTCAGACATCCTACAACAATACACAATGTGTGTCAACAAACAAGCTGCAAGTTCTGGCTGTCTCAGACATCCTACAACAAAACACAGTGTGTGTCAACAAACAAGCTGCAAGTTCTGACTGTCTCAGACACCCTACAACAATACACAATGTGTGTCAACAACAAGCTGCAAGTTCTGGCTGTCTCACAGACATCCTACAACAAAACACAGTGTGTGTCAACAAACAAGCTGCAAGTTCTGACTGTCTCAGACAGTTCTGGCTGTCTCCTACAACAATACACAGTGTGTGTCAACAAACAAGCTGCAAGTTCTGGCTGTCTCAGACATCCTACAACAAAACACAGTGTGTGTCAACAAACAAGCTGCAAGTTCTGACTGTCTCAGACACCCTACAACAATACACAGTGTGTGTCAACAAACAAGCTGCAAGTTCTGACTGTCTCAGACACCCTACAACAAAACACAGTGTGTGTCAACAAACAAGCTCCAAGTTCTGACTGTCTCAGACACCCTACAACAATACACAGTGTGTGTCAACAAACAAGCTGCAAGTTCTGACTGTCTCAGACACCCTACAACAATACACAGTGTGTGTCAACAAACAAGCTGCAAGTTCTGACTGTCTCAGACACCCTACAACAATACACAGTGTGTGTCAACAAACAAGCTGCAAGTTCTGACTGTCTCAGACATCCTACAACAATACACTGTGTGTGTCAACAAACAAGCTGCAAGTTCTGACTGTCTCAGACATCCTACAACAATACACTGTGTGTGTCAACAAACAAGCTGCAAGTTCTGACTGTCTCAGACACCCTACAACAATACACAGTGTGTGTCAACAAACAAGCTGCAAGTTCTGACTGTCTCAGACATCCTACAACAATACACTGTGTGTGTCAACAAACAAGCTGCAAGTTCTGACTGTCTCAGACACCCTACAACAATACACAGTGTGTGTCAACAAACAAGCTGCAAGTTCTGACTGTCTCAGACACCCTACAACAATACACAGTGTGTGTCAACAAACAAGCTGCAAGTTCTGACTGTCTCAGACACCCTACAACAATACACAGTGTGTGTCAACAAACAAGCTGCAAGTTCTGACTGTCTCAGACACCCTACAACAATACACAGTGTGTGTCAACAAACAAGCTGCAAGTTCTGACTGTCTCAGACACCCTACAACAATACACAGTGTGTGTCAAACAAACAAGCTGCAAGTTCTGACTGTCTCAGACACCCTACAACAATACACAGTGTGTGTCAACAAACAAGCTCCAAGTTCTGACTGTCTCAGACACCCTACAACAATACACAGTGTGTGTCAACAAACAAGCTGCAAGTTCTGGCTGTCTCAGACATCCTACAACAATACACAGTGTGTGTCAACAAACAAGCTGCAAGTTCTGACTGTCTCAGACACCCTACAACAATACACAATGTGTGTCAACAAACAAGCTGCAAGTTCTGGCTGTCTCAGACACCCTGCAACAAAACACAGTGTCAACAAACAAGCTGCAAGTTCTGACTGTCTCAGACACCCTACAACAAAACACAGTGTGTGTGTCAACAAACAAGCTGCAAGTTTTGGCTGTCTCAGACACCCTGCAACAATACACAATGTGTGTCAACAAACAAGCTGCAAGTTCTGGCTGTCTCAGACACCCTGCAACAATACACAGTGTGTGTCAACAAACAAGCTGCAAGTTCTGGCTGTCTCAGACACCCTACAAAGTAAAACTTAGAACTGGCCGTTTCCATTTTATCTCCAGTTATTTACCTTCCTGCAGTAAACAATGTGTGATTTGCTATTCCCATATGTAACATTCAATGTGTCGTATGTCAAGGTCCTTTTTACGTACAGAATATTCATAGGAAGTCTGAACTACATTTATTTTAAAAACCGTGCACATATTTGAGCCTTGTGAACCTGTTACACATATGATTGTGTTGTTGAAATTATTGCCTCTTTTGGGATTTTTCTTAAATTTCTCAAGGTGCGTTACTAATTCCTATATTACTAAAATAGCAGCACATTCTGATCGACATAGTCTCACAGGAGATACCGACGTCTATTCTTAACATTGTTAAGCCCTCAGCTTTATTTTATTTTATACTGGTGAAATGTTAGTAATTTCCAAATGTTTATAATTAGTTTCCCTTGTATTCTGACACTTTTGGGGGATATTTTTATCATAAATAACGGCCATAACACATTAATAAATTTATAATAAAATATTTTAAGATTCTTCGGGAACAATCGCATTCTGAGATTTCAGGTGACTTTTTTGAATCAGTTAAATTAGGATCACACAATAGTGTATGTTGACTGTCAATACACCTGCTCTACTGATGTAGCAACTGGTGATCTGTCTTAACTCTAGATATCTTATTCTTCTTCTTTACGTTCACCGGTGGTAAACTCCAGCAGACAGTGACTATCTGAGTGACAACCATGTGACTCACTGAGTGACAGCCATGTGACTCACTGAGTGACAGCCATGTGACCCACTGAATGATGAATGATCTAAACAAAAATGTAGGACTTGCTCAATATTTCTGGCCTCAAGGCCTGGGCCTTTACATAACAAACAATAGAAAAATGGCACTGACTTGTGATCTTTACATAACAAACACTAAATAAAATTAGCAGCATCAACATACTTGAAACCACTGACTACCATGACTGTATGTTATGCGATCTGCCGACATTTACACCTGGCTACCACAATCGCACCCCTTGCAATCATAATTTTGGATGCTCAAAAGCATGTTAAAATTTCAACTTGTGCAATAAATGTCGTTGAAACCTTTAGTCCACTCATTTCTTTATAGTTTTTAAAGGGAAACAATTTAGTAGTGCTTAAAGTAAATATTCCATTATTTTTTGGGGTGATCTCCCATATCTATATATTTGAATATTCCTGAAGCTATGGGATATTGACTTGATCGTTTGAAATTGGAAAGTGAAGGTGAAGACAGTTCTGAACAGTTTCACGACTTAACTTTGATCATTCTTATGAACTGCCTTTAAAAACATCAATGTACAGTGATATGATGACGTACAACAAGATTATAGTTCTTGTTCTCCAGACTTGTTTGTTTTCCATTCAATTTGGTGCAAAACACAAAATATTTTACATTTTTGTTAAATAGCTGTGAAGCTATGGCATTTTTAGAACACACTAAAATAGGTGGTATCGGTGAAAGTGCAAGGGTTAAAGGGCGTAGCAGTCAGTAGGTTAAAGAGAGAGACAGAAAGAGAGAGACACACACACAAACCACATATTTAACAGGGCTACATAATAATTCAAAAACATTAAAAAATTCGATAAAAAGAAGAAAGTATTCAAAAAGCAAAAAAGTTTAGTCAAATATGCACACATTAAACAGATAAAAAGTGGCTGGTATTCAATAAAAAGGCACACATAAAACAACTGTTAAAACTAAACATGCAGGGACACTGACTTACAAGTTGCTCCAAACACTGAACGAGGAACCATTTGGTAACAACATCTGTTACAAAAACTGTAGCCACAGTGTCGACAGTACAGCTATAGGCAAAACAAGCAAAGCAACTTGCAATGATCAGAATGTTAGCAATGCAAACACGACATGACTAGTTAGTGTGAGCCGACTCAACATAGAAATGTTAGCTGTAAATATCAAATAAACCCTGGAACACTGGTCATGCAAGCACTGTAATGCATAAAATAAATAGATACAGATTTGGAAAGAAAACGTCATCCCATAATTACAGGATCAGGCTTTGACATACATTGTATTTGTTATTGTTTTCACCCAGTCAAGGGTAGCAAGCCACCAGTGGTGATACTGTGTTGCAAGCCACCAGTGGTGATACTGTGTTGCAAGCCACCAGTGGTGATACTGTGTTGCAAGCCACCAGTGGTGATACTGTGTTGCAAGCCACCAGTGGTGATACTGTGTTGCAAGCCACCAGTGGTGATACTGTGTTGCAAGCCACCAGTGGTGATACTGTGTTGCAAGCCACCAGTGGTGATACTGTGTTGCAAGCCACCAGTGGTGATACTGTGTATCAAACAAACCAATGTGTGATTTGATTCTGTTGTTTTATCAAACAAATTAATGTGTGATATGATATCTGTTGTTTTATCAAACAAACCAATGTGCGATATGATATCTGTTGTTTTATCAAACAAACCAATGTGCGATATATCTGTTGTTTTATTAAACAAATCAATGTGTGATATGATATCTGTTGTTTTATCAAACAAACCAATGTGCGATATGATATCTGTTGTTTTATCAAACAAACCAATGTGCGATATGATATCTGTTGTTTTATCAAACAAAACAGTGTGCGATATGATATCTGTTGTTTTATCAAACAAACCAATGTGCGATATGATATCTGTTGTTTTATCAAACAAACCAATGTGCGATATGATATCTGTTGTTTTATCAAACAAAACAGTGTGCGATATGATATCTGTTGTTTTATCAAACAAACCAATGTGTGAATGATATCTGTTGTTTTATCAAACAAACCAATGTGTGTATGATATCTGTTGTTTTATCAAACAAACCAATGTGTGATTTGATATCTGTTGTTTTATCAAACAAACCAATGTGTGTATGATATCTGTTGTTTTATCAAACAAACCAATGTGCAATATGATATCTGTTTTATCAAACAAACCAATGTGTGATATGATATCTGTTGTTTTATCAAACAAACCAATGTGTGTATGATATCTGTTGTTTTATCAAACAAACCAATGTGCGATATGATATCTGTTGTTTTATCAAACAAACCAATGTGTGATTTGATATCTGTTGTTTTATCAAACAAACCAATGTGCGATATGATATCTGTTGTTTTATCAAACAAACCAATGTGCGATATGATATCTGTTGTTTTATCAAACAAACCAATGTGCGATATGATATCTGCTGTTTTATCAAACAAACCAATGTGCGAAATGATATCTGTTGTTTTATCAAACAAACCAATGTGCGATATATCAGTTGTTTTATTAAACAAATCAATGTGTGATATGATATCTGTTGTTTTATCAAACAAACCAATGTGCGATATGATATCTGTTGTTTTATCAAACAAACCAATGTGCGATATGATATCTGTTGTTTTATCAAACAAACCAATGTGCGATATGATATCTGTTGTTTTATCAAACAAAACAGTGTGCGATATGATATCTGTTGTTTTATCAAACAAACCAATGTGCGATATGATATCTGTTGTTTTATCAAACCAACCAATGTCTCCCGATCCATGATGTCGGCCATCTGTTTGTCTCCCTGCTCACAGTAGCCAGCCATCTGTATGTGTCCCTCTCACACTTTTTACCATCTGTATGTCTCCCTGCTCACAGTAGCCAAGCATCTGTATGTCTCCCTGCTCACAGTAGCCAGCCATCTGTATGTCTCCCTGCTCACAGTAGCCAGCCATCTGTATGTCTCCCTGCTCACAGTAGCCAGCCATCTGTATGTCTCCCTGCTCACAGTAGCCAGCCATCTGTATGTCTCCCTGCTCACAGTAGCCAGCCATCTGTATGTCTCCCTGCTCACAGTAGCCAGCCATCTGTATGTCTCCCTGCTCACAGTAGCTGTATGTCTCCCTGCTCACAGTAGCTGTATGTCTCCCTGCTCACAGTAGCTGTATGTCTCCCTGCTCACAGTAGCTGTATGTCTCCCTGCTCACAGTGGCCAGCCATCTGTATGTCTCCCTGCTCACAGTAGCTGTATGTCTCCCTGCTCACAGTGGCCAGCCATCTGTATGTCTCCCTGCTCACAGTGGCCAGTCATCTGTATGTCTCCCTGCTCACAGTAGCAGCCATCATGTCTCTGTACAGTGTCTCCCTGCTCACAGTGGCCAGCCATCTGTATGTCTCCCTGCTCACAGTAGCCAATCATCTGTATGTCTCCCTGCTCACAGTGGCCAGCCATCTGTATGTCTCCCTGCTCACAGTGGCCAGTCATGTCTCCCTGCTCACAGTGGCCAGTCATGTCTCCCTGCTCACAGTGGCCAGTCATGTCTCCCTGCTCACAGTAGCCAGCCATCTGTATGTCTCCCTGCTCACAGTAGCCAATCATCTGTATGTCTCCCTGCTCACAGTAGCCAGCCATCTGTATGTCTCCCTGCTTACAGTAGCCAGTCATCTGTATGTCTCCCTGCTCACAGTAGCTAGCCATCTGTATGTCTCCCTGCTTACAGTAGCCAGCCATCTGTATGTCTCCCTGCTCACAGTAGCCAGTCATCTGTATGTCTCCCTGTTCACAGTAGCCAATCATCTGTATGTCTCCCTGCTCACAGTAGCCAGTCATCTGTATGTCTCCCTGCTCACAGTAGCCAATCATCTGTATGTCTCCCTGCTCACAGTGGCCAGCAATCTGTATGTCTCCCTGCTCACAGTAGCCAATCATCTGTATGTCTCCCTGCTTACAGTAGCCAGCCATCTGTATGTCTCCCTGCTTACAGTAGCCAGTCATCTGTATGTCTCCCTGTTCACAGTAGCCAATCATCTGTATGTCTCCCTGTTCACAGTAGCCAGTCATCTGTATGTCTCCCTGCTCACAGTAGCCAGCCATCTGTATGTCTCCCTGCTTACAGTAGCCAGCCATCTGTATGTCTCCCTGCTCACAGTAGCCAGTCATCTGTATGTCTCCCTGTTCACAGTAGCCAATCATCTGTATGTCTCCCTGTTCACAGTAGCCAGTCATCTGTATGTCTCCCTGCTCACAGTAGCCAGCCATCTGTATGTCTCCCTGCTTACAGTAGCCAGTCATCTGTATGTCTCCCTGCTTACAGTAGCTAGCCATCTGTATGTCTCCCTGCTCACAGTAGCCAGTAAGGAGCTAACTGGCCTTTCTTCTGTCTTTGCCATACAACTGGCTTCTGTATGCTTGTCCTTGCTCAGTGCCCATTTCCTGCAGGCGGTTTTCATGCTGAACCTCCCTCAACATCTGTGGAACACAGTGCATTCGCTGATCTGCCCTGTTCATACTTCTTTCTGCACCAATCATTGCAGACACTGTCAGCTCTTTCATTGCCTTTCACCCTGGTATGTCCTGGTGTGCACAGCCAAGATAGTTTCTTGAGGCGGACTTTTTGAGGTTGTCAATGCATATTTTAACATACAGCTCAGCACATTTTTAAATAAAACTAGTTTTAGTCGTAGTTACTGCTCTTTGCACACATTTGTCCCAAAATATTCAGTCATTAAAATTAAAATATCAAAGCCCCCTGCGTGTCTGTCTGCATGAAAAGATAAGTGACACTTGCGGACATTCTTCATATTCTCTGTCCTTTGTCCCTGAGACAGCAACAACTCTCTACCAACTCTCACTAGCTGTTATGTCCTTTCGCCAACTTATGTCTCTTATACATGTTTTTTTTATCTCCATATAGGTGGCGCTGTGATACCGATCACAGGCGTGAGAGAAAGCTAAGGCTATTTTGATATGTATAAGGAGTTACTCTGTACCTCACCTGGGGCCCCAGCCATCTTGTGGATGGTTATGTATAAGGAGTTACTCTGTACCTCACCTGGGGCCCCAGCCATCTTGTGGATGGTTTTATGGATCCTCAAACAAGATTCCTGCCGCAGATCCATGTTGTGTGTCACAGATAAGGGCTTACCATTGTGACCTTAACAGAGATGGCAGGGGATCTCAGAGTTGGTGGCTCCCAGAGATGTAGTGTCCAGTCTGGCTCTCAGCAACCACCCCCAATGCATGGGTGGAAACGTGTCATTTGAAACATTAGTAAAGTCAGCTAACTCAAGGAACAGTCCTGTCTCCAAACATCCCTTGCTGTTCCTCAACATCGTCGTCTCCGCTTTAGGTACACTATATCAATCTGCCACTGTCAGTGTGCTGATTTGGCATAAACGTCTATCTGACACATGTCCAATAGCCAAAAGAAAAGTCCTTAATGTCCAATAGAAAAAGTCCTACAAACTGGCAGAAAGATTTACATGTCTGTTACCACTGGCCCCAATTACCATACTGTCTTGCTAAGTTTCCATATGAAACAACATTTAAGATGTCTCTAATGTGCCAAAAAAATGTACCTGATTTAAACAGGCACAATGCATTTACGTCACTCGGACGAACAAAAAGACCTCCATATATTTCTTTTGCTCTGTGAGTTCCAGTGTGAGGGCATAATAGTCATAATACTATCAGATTTTCTCAATGAGAGTCGAAAGGAATCTTTTCCTTACATCTTGGTTACTGAAGTTTGTTTAGTTCTCACTCTTAGGTCTACATTAGTCACTCTGTAATATTTGGTTCTCACTCTTAGGTCTACATTAGTCACTGTAATATTTGTTTCTCACTCTTAGGTCTACATTAGTCACTCTGTAATATTTGGTTCTCACTCTTAGGTCTACATTAGTCACTCTGTAATATTTGGTTCTCACTCTTAGGTCTACATTAGTCACTCTGTAATATTTGGTTCTCACTCTTAGGTCTACATTAGTCACTCTGTAATATTTGTTTGTAATATTAGTCACTGTAATATTTGGTTTCTCACTCTTAGGTCTACATTAGTCACTCTGTAATATTTGGTTCTCACTCTTAGGTCTACATTAGTCACTGTTAGTTTCTCACTCTTGTCTACATTTCTCACTCTTAGGTCTACATTAGTCACTGTAATATTTGGTTCTCACTCTTAGGTTAGGTCTACATTAGTCACTGTAATATTTGGTTCTCTTACTCTTAGGTCTACATTAGTCACCAAAAATATTTGGTTTCTCACTGTATAGTCATTCTCACTGTATATTTTGGTTTCTCACTCTTAGGTCTCTACACTGTCATAGTCTCACTGTAGGTCTAATTAGTCACTGTATTTGGTTCTCACTCTTAGGTCTACATTAGTCACTCTGTACTCATACTCACTCTTAGTTCTCATTAGTCACTGTAATAGTTGGTTCTCACATTAGTATTGTACTGTAATAATGGTTCTCATACTCAAAACTTCTATCATTAGTCACTGTAATAGTCCTTCTCACTGTTAGGTCTACATTAGTCACTGTAATACCAAAACTTTATCACTCTTAGGTCATACATTAGTCACTGTAATATTTGTTCAGTTACTCTTATTTGGTTTACATTACTCACTGTAAACTTTATCTCATAACTGTCATAGTCCTTCTCAGTGTAGTATTGTAGCAGGAATGAACGCATACCAAAACTTTATCAATAACTGTCATAGTCCTTCTCAGTGTAGTATTGTAGCAGGAATGAACTCATAAAAAAACTTTATCAGTGAAAAAGAAAATAAGAAATAAGAAAAAAAATTTAACCAAAGAAGAAGAGAAACAACAGCAGGAGAAAAAGGTAGAAGAGGACGGACAAAACTGAATCAGACTCAACAATAAGTGTATGTGTGTGTCTGTGTGTGTGCATAAGTGTGTTTTTGTGTCTGAAATAACTAGGAAAGAAAAAATAAAGGAGCATGTGTGCAAAACTAATGAAAAAACACAAAGCATCAGGTACATCACAAAGCAAAACCAAAATATAAAATATAAACATTCAGTCTGAATGTACTCAACTCAACCAGCACAAAGTGCCAACAAAAGAATATTCTGTTACAGAAGGAAGGCACACAAAACAAGAAGCCAGGCAGAGAATTCTGAACATTCAACAAGGAATGTCTCACAGAAGCAAATTCAGTTTCTCCAGAAATGAAGGGAATTTGTTGTTTAAAACCTTCAAATGTGTTTACTTTTACTGATCTGTAGATTTATTCTGGAATTTGTTTTTTAAAACCTTCAAATGTGTTTACTTTTACTGATCTGTAGATTTATTCTGGCATTTGTTTGCAATCACTTCTAGTCAGTGCTACATCTTCATGAGAAAGTAGGATATTGGGTGTACAAACTGGCAAGCAGGTATCCCAATATTCTAATAAATGACTGCCTAAATCTGGCATACATAATAATAATGTGAAAAGAAATATCCTAATATCTCTGCCATGAATACATACTGGTTCAAGTTTGAGTGGTGACCAAACAGCACATGATAGTGCTGGCAGTATTATACCCCCCCACCTGTCTGCCTGCAGTTCATGATGAAAGTATCAACATCAAATGTAAGTAAACAAGTGAATTCAATGTGTATGCTCAAGAAGATGGAGAGGAGTTGAACTCAAAGAAAAAGGTTGGGGTCTATGAGAAGATCACAACTTACAAAACAACACAAAAAATCTCTTATATTTTGGTGGCAAGGCTTGCAGTTATCAAATGTTATTGGCAAACTGTGAACCTGCTGATGGAACTATTGTCAGCAGACGATGCACCAGGACCAAGCGGATCCACTGAATGCTGTCAGAGAGACAGGATGATTACAAGAGTCAAGTCATGACTGTGAATTAGCCACCACAACCAAGTGGATCCACTGAATGCTGTCAGAGAGGCAGGATGATTACCAGAATCATGACTGTGAATTAGCCACCACAACCAAGTGGATCCACTGAATGCTGTCAGAGAGACAGGATGATTACCAGAGTCAAGTCATGACTGTGAATTAGCCACCACAACCAAGTGGATCCACTGAATGCTGTCAGAGAGACAGGATGATTACAAGAGTCAAGTCATGACTGTGAATTAGCCAACACGAACAGACAAAGAATAGAAAGAAAAAAGGGAAGAAGGTAAAAGCATCAAGCAAGAGGCCAATATTAAGCTAAAAGAAGACTGGTGTTGTGAGGTGCTACTGGCTGAGAACCTACTGGGGAGGGATCAGACGACAAGAATAGAAAGGACAAATCACTGAAGAAAAAGAAAATGAGGAAGAACAATTTAAAAAAAAAATGAGAACATACTGGAAAGGGATCTGATCACTTATGGACTGATTCCATATACAGAAAGGATGATCTGTGAACTAACTGATTCCATGTACAGAAAGGATGATCTGTGAACTAACTGATTCCATGTACAGAAAGGATGATCTGTGAACTAACTGATTCCATGTACAGAAAGGATGATCTGTGAACTAACTGATTCCATGTACAGAAAGGATGATCTGTGAACTAACTGATTCCATGTACAGAAAGGATGATCTGTGAACTAACTGATTCCATGTACAGAAAGGATGATCTGTGAACTAACTGATTCCATGTACAGAAAGGATGATCTGTGAACTAACTGATTCCATGTACAGAAAGGATGATCTGTGAACTAACTGATTCCATGTACAGAAAGGATGATCTGTGAACTAACTGATTCCATGTACAGAAAGGATGATCTGTGAACTAACTGATTCCATGTACAGAAAGGATGATCTGTGAACTAACTGATTCCATGTACAGAAAGGATGATCTGTGAACTAACTGATTCCATGTACAGAAAGGATGATCTGTGAACTAACTGATTCCATGTACAGAAAGGATGATCTGTGAACTAACTGATTCCATGTACAGAAAGGATGATCTGTGAACTAACTGATTCCATGTACAGAAAGGATGATCTGTGAACTAACTGATTCCATGTATCTCAACAAGTAAACTGTGAGCCTTAAGTTGAAAGACAGTTTTCTGACCTGAGAGTTAGTTTAGCCTGGATAACAGACTTTTCGTTTTCTGACCTGAGAGTTAGTTTAGCCTGTATAACAGACTTTTCTCCCTCTTTTTTAACAAGCAGAATATGGGCAATGTCTTTTTTCCCCACCTTTATCTAAGAAAGCTAGGCTTAGGTTCCACCATCCCAGGATCAGGGGAAAGCACTAATATATATACACTCTTCATGTTGCTGCCAAAACATAAGACATTCACAAGTGGCCTCCTATATTGCTAGTGTGCTGCTTTCAGGCCTAAATATTTTCCTAAGCATCTATCTCTCCATCCTTAGGGCTGACCCTGGCACCAGCAAGATTGTCTCTGAACTTCCTCTAGTGGCCTACAGACAGGACCGTAACCTCAAGGACATTCTAGTCAAGAGTCGGTTATGTTCTGAGCCCCACTTCGGAACGATCTCTTGCCACAGATCTGTGTGCAGGACCTGTCTACATGTGGTCCAGGGGACCAGTCTGGAATTCACGATCGCCACCTTCCATATAGATGAAGCATTCTACTGCATGAGCCGCAATGTCATCAACCACAAGAGATGTTGCATGAAATACATTAGTGAAACTGGTCTACGATAGGATAACAGGTTCAGAAAACATCTTTTGAATGTGCAAAATGTTGCCTTGAAACCAGTACTGTTGTACTTGAATTCCCAGAACCACCAAGGTGTCTATGACATGGAGGTGACAGCCATTAAATCTAGCCACTACAGTGACAGTCCTCAAGTCTCTTGAAAATCACTTTATTTACACTTCAGGAACTTTGACACCCAAAGGTCTGAACTGTCAACAATTTCATTTAAAATTCTTGAGTTATGGCCCTTGGCATTCTACATGTACTTATTCTCAGTCGAGTGTTCTTTCCATTGCACTGGCAAGACATCCACGTGGCTGCATCTGTGAGTTAAGTGATTTTGGGTATTCGTGTAGTTTTGTTTGATTTATGTACGTGCTGTCGAAGGCACTAAAGCCACAATGTTCACGTTTTGTATGTGTTATATTGTGAAGCTCGCTGATTTACTTTTTGTTCGGTTTTATATCTTTCCTTGATATTTTTATGCCTATGGTATCACAGGACATTTTACTTTCCTTCATTTCCCTTTCTTCAGGCCTTCTCCACGTCATCCTAGCTTCCTTTTCCCCAGTCTGCCATCCATTGAAGAAGTGTCCTTCTCAGAGTGTCAGCAGGCATTCTGCAAACATGTCCGAGCCATCTCCACCTTCAAGTATCAATTTAGTTTTTATTTTAAAAAAATTTAAATCCTATCTTTTGTACACATATTTTCAATACTTACAGAAAACAAACACAACACAGAATAATGACACCTTTCAACACAATACAGAATTATGACACCTTTCAACACAACACAGAATAATGACACATGACCTTGACGGGTCATGAGTTCATTTAAGAAAAGACACAATGATGTAATTCTGATTGCAACCAATGAAATCAGCTGACTGATAAAGAAAATGCACTAATGAATTCAATTGCAGACACAATCAAGAAGCTGAGCTACTTACACGTTTTTTCAAAATGGATGCAAAAGACACCTTACAACCTTGACAGCTTTCTGAAATAATGGATCACATGACATGTGCTGTCATTTCAATATCAGCTAAATGCCAGTGGGTTCTATGATAACTGTAGCATCTTCATTTACGCACCTGTTCATTCATAATAGCCAATAATCAGCTGCCCTCACACCTGAAACGACCATACAACGAAAGTAGCCAAAAACTAGCCAAATGGCCAAAAAAGCCAAATGGCTCCCCCAAAATTGCCTGTGCTTGAAAAACACAGGATTTCTGACGATTTCATTGCCGCGGTCAAGGTCAAAATTCACGGCTTTTCAAGGTCGGAATGTCTTTTATAAGCTAAAAATCCCGGTTTAAGGTCAACGAAAAAAATCCCGGTAATTTCCCGATTTCCCGGTCCACTACGAACCCTGATACTGTTTACTCTATTCAAGACAGATCAACCGCACCTGTTCATTCATAATTATAGTTAGGTTAACATACTGTTTACTCTATTCAAGACAGATCAACCGCACCTGTTCATTCATAATTATAGTTAGGTTAACATACTGTTTACTCTATTCAAGACAGATCAACCGCACCTGTTCATTCATAATTATAGTTAGGTTAACATACTGTTTACTCTATTCAAGACAGATCAACCGCACCTGTTCTTTTATAATTATAATTAGGTTAACATACTGTTTACTCTATTCAAGACAGATCAACCGCACCTGTTCATTCATAATTATAGTTAGGTTAACATACTGTTTACTCTATTCAAGACAGATCAACCGCACCTGTTCTTTTATAATTATAATTAGGTTAACATACTGTTTACTCTATTCAAGACAGATCAACAAGGTGTATAGAATGACAAGCACTGGATAAATACAAATCTGTCACATACAGATCCAGATTTTGCCAAAATATTTATACTGTCTCTGTTGTGTCGAGGGCTAGTCAGACCAGACACAAGTAACAAGTAAAAAAAAAATGGCTGATGTGGTCTTTGGGCAGACAATAAATATCTCTACATGACTGGCCAGCGAGTTACCAGGATCTTACTCCATGTGAAAATCTGATGAGCCTCCCCGCCCAGTGAGCTGTCAGGTCTGATAGAGTCAGAGAACACTGAGCAGGGACTGTATTTTCCTAAGTAGAAGACGCACTTATATTCCAAAAATATACAGTTTAATAATAGTGTTGTTCTTATTTAACGGTAGCAGATTATTACAAAATGATTTGTTGGAAAATATCCCGTTCAGGGCCTCAGTTGGGAATGCTGGTTCATGAGCAACATAAAATGGAAAACAATTATACAAGTTCTTTCCGGCTGTAAATAATTGTTGCACCTGTCTTCTACCTAACTTTGCACACTTTTAAAATGAGGTTATGTTTTGCCAACAAAGAATTTAGTACAGTGCTGAACTCAAGTTAAAAGTGATCCAGTTTGCCAAAATGATAAATAGAACCAATAAAAAAATTCTTCTGGGGACAATTTAACACTATCAAGTAGTGTGAAGAAACATGGGTGAAGTCTTCTGGGGACAATTTGACACCAGCAGGTAGTGTGAAGAAACATGGGTGAAGTCTTCTGGGGACAATTTGACACCAGCAGATATTGTGAAGAAACATAAGTGAAGCCTTCTGGGGAGTATCTGACACTAGCAGATATTGTGAAGAAACATGGGTGAAGTCTTCTGGGGACAATCTGACACTAGCAGATATTGTGAAGAAACATGGGTGAAGTCTTCTGGGGACAATCTAACACCATCAGATATTGTGAAGAAACATGGGTGAAGTCTTCTGGGGACAATTTGACACCATCAGGTAGTGTGAAGAAACATGGGTGAAGTCTTCTGGGGACAATTTGACACCATCAGGTAGTGTGAAGAAACATGGGTGAAGCCTACTGAGGACAATCTAACACCAGCAGATATTTTGAACAAACATAAGGGAAGCCTTCTGGGGACAATCTAACACCAGCAGATATTGTAAAGAAACATAAGTAAAGTCTTCTGGGGACAATCTGACACTAGCAGATATTGTAAAGAAACATAAGTGAAGTCTTCTGGGGACAATCTGACACTAGCAGATATTGTGAAGAAACATGGATTAAGTCTTACACATAGGACTGTCTTACTCTTGGGGGAAAAACAGTAATCACTATTACCTACAAATCCCTGTTAAAAAAATGTTTTAAGAACTTCTAGGCACTGTAAGTACATTATTAACTTTGAAAAAGTTACTTGTATCATTAACTTAACAGAAGTTGAGACTTTTTAGCTTTCTTTGGCTCCAAGCAGTGAATCATGTGCGACAAACTTGTTCTCAGAAACCCAATCTTACACAATATATTGTGTTACTTTCTGTATTAGCCACAGAATACTAAAGAAATCTGGCATTGCCAGTTGCCACTTTGAAAGCTTTATACACATAATTTTACACAGGGGTTATTTCTCTCCTTGAGCAACTGTTGTGAAGTTTTTAAACTGAAAGAGTTAATTCACTACTAACATGACAAGAATGAGCAGCCTCCCACAGACTGTCAGAACTATCAGCCTCCCACAGACTGTCAAAACTATCAGCCTCCCACAGACTGTCAAAACTATCAGCCTCCCACAGACTGTCAAAACTATCAGCCTCCCACAGACTGTCAAAACTATCAGCCTCCCACAGACTGTCAAAACTATCAGCCTCCCACAGACTGTCAAAACTATCAGCCTCCCACAGACTGTCAAAACTATCAGCCTCCCACAGACTGTCAGAACTATCAGCCTCCCACAGACTGTCAAAACTATCAGCCTCCCACAGACTGTCAAAACTATCAGCCAACATGGCAAGAATGAGCAGCCTCCCACAGACTGTCAAAACTATCAGCCAACATGGCAAGAATGAGCAGCCTCCCACAGACTGTCAGAACTATCAGCCTCCCACAGACTGTCAAAACTATCAGCCAACATGGCAAGAATGAGCAGCCTCCCACAGACTGTCAAAACTATCAGCCTCCCACAGACTGTCAAAACTATCAGCCTCCCACAGACTGTCAAAACTATCAGCCTCCCACAGACTGTCAAAACTATCAGCCTCCCACAGACTGTCAGAACTATCAGCCAACATTTTATTAAGCTGATCTGATAATTAAGCTGTATGTGATTAGAATACACCTCCCGTGTTAACCCAGGGACAGAGTGAAGATTCCTATCATTGCCAATCAGCACACTTGCCACCTGGTCAACAAGGCTCATACAAAGGACCAACAGCTGGACTGTATCTGCATCAACCACGGACAATCTGATTTGAACAATAAAGTTAGTAAAATTCTACGGTGAATGCACACGATGCAAGACAAGCCATGATTAGTGGATTATAATTCGAAATACAAGAAAATCTGTGATTAGCTGGATTCTAACATGCAACAATCTTTGTCATTGGTCGATTAACTTGTCTGTACATGCATAATGTTTAGACTTATTGCTCTATAGCTTAGATACCAGATTTTCTGTGTTGTTGAGAACAACCACACATTTATTTTGTAGGTACAAATGTCGCATGTGAAAAAAAAATTTCTTTTAGCTTTCAAAGTGTGATAAAATAAATAAAGAGAATATCATGGCAGGACAAAACAACAAAGTGTGATCAAATAAAGAGAATATCATGGCAGGACAAAACAACAAAGTGTGATCAAATAAAGAGAATATCATGGCAGGACAAAACAACAAAGTGTGATCAAATAAATAAAGAGAATATCATGGCAGGACAAAACAACAAAGTGTGATCAAATCAATAAAGAGAATATCATGGCAGGACAAAACAACAAAGTGTGATCAAATAAAGAGAATATCATGGCAGGACAAAACAACAAAGTGTGATCAAATAAAGAGAATATCATGGCAGGACAAAACAACAAAGTGTGATCAAATAAAGAGAATATCATGGCAGGACAAAACAACAAAGTGTGATAAAATAAATAAAGAGAATATCATGGCAGGACAAAACAACAAAGTGTGATCAAATAAAGAGAATATCATGGCAGGACAAAACAACAAAGTGTGATCAAATAAAGAGAATATCATGGCAGGACAAAACAACAAAGTGTGATCAAATAAATAAAGAGAATATCATGGCAGGACAAAACAACAAAGTGTGATCAAATCAATAAAGAGAATATCATGGCAGGACAAAACAACAAAGTGTGATCAAATAAAGAGAATATCATGGCAGGACAAAACAACAAAGTGTGATAAAATAAATAAAGAGAATATCATGGCAGGACAAAACAACAAAGTGTGATCAAATAAAGAGAATATCATGGCAGGACAAAACAACAAAGTGTGATCAAATAAAGAGAATATCATGGCAGGACAAAACAACAAAGTGTGATAAAATAAATAAAGAGAATATCATGGCAGGACAAAACAACAAAGTGTGATCAAATAAATAAAGAGAATATCATGGCAGGACAAAACAACAAAGTGTGATCAAATAAAGAGAATATCATGGCAGGACAAAACAACAAAGTGTGATAAAATAAATAAAGAGAATATCATGGCAGGACAAAACAACAAAGTGTGATCAAATAAAGAGAATATCATGGCAGGACAAAACAACAAAGTGTGATCAAGAAACCTGCAATTATTGAGTGAGAAAAAGGTCGAAGAATAAATAATTCAGTAACAGAATGAGAAAAAGTGCCATGGAAAATGATGCAATGGAGGAGGTATGTGCAAAATGTAGGCATTAAGAACATCAAGAGGGGGACTGGGAGAAGCCTGCAAGAATGCAGCATGAATACCCTGGACTAAGGATTCTGGGAGCAGTATAACTGTCTATCTCCAATGTGGAACTGGCATGTGATGATGATGATGATTACAATACCGAAGCCATGAGAAGTCCTGGCTAAACAATGAAACATCTATTATTTGACCATTGTTTCCAAGGTCTGTCTGGTCAGTCAAGGTCAAGGACCCACTACACACCAGTACTGCATCAAGCAGACCAGGGTAGACTTGTATAGAACAAGCGGCTTTTGATGGCTGACCTGGTCAACACTGGCCCTTGATAGCTGACCTGGTCAACACTGGCCCTTAGTGGCTAAGGTGGTCACCATTGATCATTGATAGCTGACCTGGTCAACACTGGCCCTTGATAGCTGACCTGGTCAACACTGGCCCTTGATGGCTGACCTGGTCAACACTGGCCCTTGATGGCTAAGGTGGTCACCATTGGTCATTGATAGCTGACCTGGTCAACACTGGCCCTTGATAGCTGACCTGGTCAACACTGGCCCTTGATGGCTGACCTGGTCAACACTGGCCCTTGATGGCTAAGGTGGTCACCATTGGTCATTGATAGCTGACCTGGTCAACACTGGCCCTTGATAGCTGACCTGGTCAACACTGGCCCTTGATAGCTGACCTGGTCAACACTGGCCCTTGATGGCTGACCTGGTCAACACTGGCCCTTGATGGCTGACCTGGTCAACACACTGGCCCTTGATGGCTAAGGTGGTCACCATTGGTCATTGATAGCTGACCTGGTCAACACTGGCCCTTGATGGCTAAGGTGGTCACCATTGGTCATTGATAGCTGACCTGGTCAACACTGGCCCTTGATAGCTGACCTGGTCAACACTGGCCCTTGATAGCTGACCTGGTCAACACTGGCCCTTGATGGCTGACCTGGTCAACACTGGCCCTTGATGGCTGACCTGGTCAACACTGGCCCTTGATGGCTAAGGTGGTCACCATTGGTCATTGATAGCTGACCTGGTCAACACTGGCCCTTGATGGCTAAGGTGGTCACCATTGGTCATTGATAGCTGACCTGGTCAACACTGGCCCTTGATGGCTGACCTGGTCAACACTGGCCCTTGATGGCTAAGGTGGTCACCATTGGTCATTGATAGCTGACCTGGTCAACACTGGCCCTTGATAGCTGACCTGGTCAACACTGGCCCTTGATGGCTGACCTGGTCAACACTGGCCCTTGATGGCTGACCTGGTCAACACTGGCCCTTGATGGCTGACCTGGTCAACACTGGCCCTTGATGGCTGACCTGGTCAACACTGGCCCTTGATGGCTAAGGTGGTCACCATTGGTCATTGATAGCTGACCTGGTCAACACTGGCCCTTGATGGCTAAGGTGGTCACCATTGGTCATTGATAGCTGACCTGGTCAACACTGGCCCTTGATGGCTGACCTGGTCAACACTGGCCCTTGATGGCTGACCTGGTCAACACTGGCCCTTGATGGCTGACCTGGTCAACACTGGCCCTTGATAGCTGACCTGGTCAACACTGGCCCTTGATGGCTGACCTGGTCAACACTGGCCCTTGATGGCTGACCTGGTCAACACTGGCCCTTGATGGCTAAGGTGGTCACCATTGGTCATTGATAGCTGACCTGGTCAACACTGGCCCTTGATAGCTGACCTGGTCAACACTGGCCCTTGATGGCTGACCTGGTCAACACTGGCCCTTGATAGCTGACCTGGTCAACACTGGCCCTTGATAGCTGACCTGGTCAACACTGGCCCTTGATGGCTGACCTGGTCAACATTGGGCCTCGATGGCTAAAGTGTTCAACATTGGGCCCTGCCACCTTGACTTACCAGGACTTTACCTGATACCCATTTTAGGCTGGCTCCACCTGACAGTCAACACCATTAACACAAAATAGAAAACAATTTTCTAGCTTAATGTACATTTGAACCCGAGGCTGGTGGCATTGCAGACAGAGCGTCTATACCACTTTATATAACATCAAATACTACAAGCAGAAAAGCAAATCAAAATGTGATTACAACAAAAATGTTGAAAAAAAAAAATTGCTAAAAGATGAAAACATCAGAGAAGTTTCCAAAAGGTTGAACTGAAGACAACCAAATATTAGTTAACACAGACATAACTATGTAATGAGTCCACACAGACACAATCATGTAATGAGTTCACACAGACATAACCATGTAATGAGTCCACACAGACATAACCATGTAAAGAGTCCACACAGACATAACCATGTAATGAGTCCACACAGACATAACCATGTAATGAGTCCACACAGACATAACCATGTAATGAGTCCACACAGACATAACCATGTAATGAGTCCACACAGACATAACCATGTAATGAGTCCACACAGACATAACCATGTAATGAGTCCACACAGACATAACCATGTAATGAGTTCACACAGACATAACCATGTAATGAGTCCACACAGACATAACCATGTAATGAGTTCACACAGACTGCCTATATCACTGTACAGTGGGTTATTTATGTAATGGTGAAATATTACACCATGGAGACTGACAGTGAAAGAGTTGGTGCTTCAGATAATGATGTTTCACATGTTGAAAGTTCTTCCTTCACTCATTTGAAACAGACTGTTTATGTCTTTTGTATAAATTTTAATGCCTCTTTTAAGTTCAGCGGATGGTCCACAAAGTTTAATTTCCACTGCTTTTTTTGTTGGCCACATGGTTTGCTGGGATGCGTCACATTCAGGGCAGTGTTGGAGTCTAGATGTTGCTGTATGGGGCATTCAAGCCCATGTGCACATTCTTATTGGAAACTGTCTGCATATAGCTGTGTCATCTACTGCACCCTGTTGTGGGCAGCTGGAGATATCTGTCCGGTGGCATGCCCCTGCTGACCAGGTGTTCTCTTGCGTTGTGGGCAGCTGGAGATATCTGTCCTGTGGCATGCCCCTGCTGACCAGGTGTTCTCTTGCTGAGACCATTTTTGGGGGATGTTGTTTGTGGACATGAGCCATGGAAGCCAAGCTGTTTAGTGTGCCTGCCTGCCAAGTTATTGGTCCCAGCTCAATCCTCTGCACACACAGTTACCTGTTTCAACAATTTTGCTTTTCTGCCAGGATACTTGTCTAAATTCAATTCCCTCTGTATGGAAAGTTACACGTTTAAAACAATTTTGGCTATGTCGTCAATGTCCCAAAAGAAATAGGCAGCAGACGACTGAGAGAAGTGTGTGAGAACCTGTCTAAGACACAAAGACATTGAGTAAAGGAATGGACCCTCCCACCGCTGTTGTTGCTTAGAATATGTTTAGGCCTAACATTTCATGCTATAACAGTTGCATTTACTATGACACCATCTTTACGGGCGAATGACACTGTCAATGTGTCTACTGAATTTATCTGGTGTGAATTCTAATCTATTTCATACAAATGAATTTTTTAATGCTAATTTTCAGAACTCTTACGTGGCCACCACACACGGCTTAACAGCTTAAAAATAAAATAATAATGGTAAAATTTAAACTAAAAAAAAACCAAAGAAACTGAAGAGATGGCTGCTCAAAAACTAAACACATTTCTACTCCAAATATTATATTTAAAACACAAACATTTACCCTATGAAATGGCCGCCAGAAACTCTGGGTACAAGCATTTGCCACTTTCAATGATGTGCACTTATTTGTGCTTTCATATATCAATAATCTGACCAATCACTCTACAACCAATTTATAATAAAATTATTTTTAAAGTGTAGTTTTCGGGAAACTGTTAAGCCAAATTTGGTCGTTGTTTTTAAAAGTGAAAAAAAGCAGTGCTGGCTTTGTTTTGAATGTGAACTGAAAGCAACAAATCTAAACCAAGAGAAACATGTATACTGGTGACATGCAAGTGAAATGCTGTGTTAGGTGGGCATCAAATGCTTTAATGGTTAGAAAGAAGAAGAGTTAAATGCAACATTAGATGCACATTTACTTATACCACCACCACAATGTCAGAACACATATTTCGTGATAATCTGAATAATGGGACAGAGACTTAAACAAACATACCACTGGAAATTTGCTTTCTTCGCTTCTTGATTTCCATAAATCTGGCCACCATACCAGGTTTACTAGGTGAAGGGTCAAGGCTGATCATGGAGGCATCTGCTACTTTATCTGTCATATCCAGCTGAATTTTAAAATAAAAAATAAGGAACAATTAGTAACTTGTTATCCTGTTTCTTCCTGCGTGGGTTCCGGGGCCTTGTTAGAGGGACAACAAGAATAGATCCACTGCCTACCCTACAAGCATGTCATAGGAGTTGATTAATTGTGAGCTTCCTTTGAAGTCAGAGTGCATCTGCCTGAGAGGCTAGCAACCAACAATCTGCACACAAATAGGACTACAGTTTAGAAGTGGCCAAACAACCAGAACTTTTCACCAGAATTTACAACCCTGGAATAAGTCTTCAGTCTGTAACAAATAAGGTGACTTGCTATATCTGTGATATCTGAACAAACAATTAACATATCTGAACATCACAGTAACATAATGAGTGAACAATGCAGTAACACTGTAAAATGAACAACAAAGTACCATGACATCTGAACATCACAGTAACATGAGTGAACAATGCAGTAACACTGTAAAATGAACAACAAAGTAACATGACATTTGAACATTACAGTAACATAATGAGTGAACAATGCAGTAACACAGTAAAATGAACAAAGTAACATGACATCTGAATATCACAGTAGCATAATGAGTGAACAATGCAGTAACACAGTAAAATGAACAACAAAGTAACATGACATTTGAACATTACAGTAACATAATGAGTGAACAATGCAGTAACACAGTAAAATGAACAAAGTAACATGACATCTTAACATCACAGTAACATAATGAGTGAACAATGCAGTAACACAGTAAAATGAACAACAAAATATCATGATATCTGAACATCACAGTAACATGAGTGAACAATGCAGTAACACAGTCATCTGAACAACAAAGTAACATGACATTTGAACATTACAGTAATATAATGAGTGAACAATGCAGTAACACTGTAAAATGAACAACAAAGTACCATGACATCTGAACATCACAGTAACATAATGAGTGAACAATGCAGTAACACAGTAAAATGAACAACAAAGTAACATGACATTTGAACATTACAGTAACATAATGAGTGAACAATGCAGTAACACAGTAAAATGAACAAAGTAACATGACATCTAAATAAAATAAATGGCACCTGAAAACAGCAGTAACATGAAGCTTGATTAATGCTGCAACAAGACATCTCAGTAACATAAAGGAAAGTATTCAATGAGAGAGCTGCTGCTGCCACTGCCAAACAACATTCCTCTTACAACCGGTGAATTATTCTCTCGACGTGGCTCTTTGCGACCTTCTCTATTTCCTAGCTGATAATTACATCACAAACAAAGACTATCAAACAGGTAACAACAAGAAATGTACCGTACACAAAACAACTGTACCACATGTAACAATGACACCACAAACAATAACTGTACCTCAAAGAACAACTGTACCACATGTAACAATGACACCACAAACAATAACTGTACCTCAAAAAACAACTGTATCAAAAGTACAATCACATGACAACAACAACTGTTAACACAAACAACCTGCAGGTCCGGGACTTTGACAACTACACAAATGCACATTAGACATCTTTAAGGTTGTTCTAGCATGACAGTTTAGGAAAAGGATGCATCAGCTATGGCTTCTCTGTCTGGTCCCGACACTCCAACAAGGGGGGGTGGGAGAGGGGGGGGGGGGGGGGAGGTCAAGGGTCGCACAGACATCTGTCCCACAGTGAGACATTTAATGGTCAGAATTCAGAATCTTGTCTCTCACACAGAAAGAAATTCAATGGTTGGACATCTAAATCTTATTATGCCATAGAACAGACGCATGAAACACCACCCACAGGAGATGTTGCTTATCTAAGCTCCAAACACATTCCTTGGTCTCAGTTCACAGTGAGGCGGCTGATCTGCTGAATATGACATTCCAACACCTGACTGGTGGACATTTGAGCCTAATCATCAGGAATTCGACAGATAATTAAACCAAGATTTTTTTTTACATAGTAGGATATTCGGCCGCCGTTATCAGCCATGCATGGAGGGTGGGCGTATGAGAGGCAGAGGATTTCTGGGTACTGAATCGCTGGGGGCCACCAACTCCAAGATCCCCTGCCAGCTCTGTTTATGCTCGGATGAGCCATTATCGATGGTGCATGACAGGGAAGTGTGGCAAGCAAGTTGCATGAGGATCGGTAAAACTAGCAGAGAACCAATTGGTGTGAGGTACAGAGTAACTCTTTATACACATCACAATGGCCTTGACTTTCCCTCACGTCTGCAACCAAAATCACTGTGTCACTAACAGACAAATGACACAACAAGCAAAAATTGAACAACACATAAATAATGCCAGAGGCAAAAGTTACACAATACACAAATGACACTAGGGGAAACAATTATGCAATAGACAAATGACACAAGAGAAAAAAATGATACAACAGAAACAATTATACAACAGAGAAAAGACACCAGAGGAACAATTACAAAACAGACAAGGGACACCAGGGGCAGCAGTGATACAACAGACAAAAGACATTGGAGACAACAGTGATACAATAGATAAAGAACACTGGAGGTAACAGTTTCACAACAACCAAATGACACAAGAGGCAACACTTACACAACAGAAACATGACACCAGAGGCAACATCTACACACCAGACAAATGACATTAGAGGCAACATTAAACATTAGACAAAGGACACCAGAGGCAACATCTACACATCAGACAAATGACACTCGTGGCAACATTTACATGTCAGACAAATGACAGCTGGGGCAACAAATGTTTTCCTTACATCCGAACTGTCATTGTCATCATGACAGCAATCTTCACAGTTGTCTTCATCTTTCTCATTTTTATTTTCTGAAATTTGTTCTTTCTGCAAAAGAAGATGAGACAAAACTCTCTTGAGCAAACTAAACACAGGATAAACCCTGAAAGGTAACGAAATGTTTACTTTTTGTTTACACAAGCTATCAGTTGAAACGTTCCATCACAACACAATCTGTGTCACACACTAGGTCACAAGAACATGTATTGTGTGACTGCTCTCTGGTTAAACAGGTCACATTTTCCTACACATGCAAGCCATTTGTTTTGTTTGTTTTCATTATCTCTAATTTTCTCTTGAATATGTACCAACCAACTGTTATGTCCTCTCATCAAGTGCTCTCAACTGTTATGTCCTCTCATCAAGTGCTCTCAACTGTTATATCCTCTCATCAAGTGCTCTCAACTGTTATGTCCTCTCATCAAGTGCTCTCAACTGTTATGTCCTCTCATCAAGTGCTCTCAACTGTTATGTCCTCTCATCAAGTGCTCTCAACTGTCATGTCCTCTCATCAAGTGCTCTCAACTGTTATGTCATGTCCTCTCATCAAGTGCTCTCAACTGTCATGTCCTCTCATCAAGTGCTCTCAACTGTTATGTCCTCTCATCAAGTGCTCTCAACTGACCATGTCTCTCTCATCAAGTGCTCTCAACTGTTATGTCATGTCCTCTCATCAAGTGCTCTCAACTGTCATGTCCTCTCATCAAGTGCTCTCAACTGTTATGTCCTCTCATCAAGTGCTCTCAACTGACCCTGAATCTCATGTAGGATTTGGGATAACAGGACAAGGTCACCTACAGAGCCTCATTCACTGAGCTTAGTCGCAGGCACTCACCCCTTCTCTCTCTCTCTCTAGTAGCTGTTTTTTTTTCATTAGCTAATCAATTATTAGTTCAAGGAGTTACAATATGGTTTCCAGTCCCGCCACTTTCTATATCATTCTCAATCTCTCCCCTTCTATCCCACACTGTTGAGGCAAAGAAAAGTTTTGTCTGTTATACCTCTTTAACTGTGATCCCAAGCTAACTATCTTACTTTCCTGGTCTTCTTCTTCCTTCACTGCTCCAGTGAACTGACACCCAATTGTGAACCCAAATGTCCAATCTCAAAGGTCAGCAAACTATGCTGGGATACATTTGTGTTGGACAGTGTTAGAGATCCACTACAGCCAACTTTCAGTGTAAAGATGGCTCCTGATTGACTGATGATTTAAACAGGCCACATGTAGGCAACTTGGACACCTCATGGGAGAATGAAATCTCAGGCTTGTATAAACCTGACCATGTGCAAAGTCTCAAGCTTGTTTAAACCTGACGATGTGCAAAGTCTCAAGCTTGTATAAACCTGACGATGTGCAAAGTCTCAGGCTTGTTTAAACCTGACCATGTGCAAAGTCTCAAGCTTGTATAAACCTGACCGTGTGCAAAGTCTCAAGCTTGTATAAACCTGACCATGTGCAAAGTCTCAAGCTTGTATAAACCTGACCATGTGCAAAGTCTCAAGCTTGTATAAACCTGACGATGTGCAAAGTCTCAAGCTTGTATAAACCTGACCATGTGCAAAGTCTCAGGCTTGTATAAACCTGACCATGTGCAAAGTCTCAGGCTTGTATAAACCTGACCATGTGCAAAGTCTCAGGCTTGTATAAACCTGACCATGTGCAAAGTCTCAAGCTTGTATAAACCTGACCATGTGCAAAGTCTCAGGCTTGTATAAACCTGACCATGTGCAAAGTCTCAAGCTTGTATAAACCTGACGATGTGCAAAGTCTCAGGCTTGTATAAACCTGACGATGTGCAAAGTCTCAGGCTTGTATAAACCTGACGATGTGCAAAGTCTCAGGCTTGTATAAACCTGACCATGTGCAAAGTAATCTAGCAAACACATTGAGCTGTGTGAACCACTGTTGCCCTTACCTGCGCTGCTGGCTGTTTCACTTTGGACCAGTAATCCTTGAACTGCCTACAGCCTTCTGGGAAATATGAAAAACGTTATCAAAAACATCAAAACAGGGACATACAGGACAGGACTGTATCAAAAACATTTAAGCTCCATCAAAACATCAGACATACAATACATCTGTTTCTCATTTTTTTTCTCAGCTTTGTTTCATCCAACTCAGGAAAGCTGTTTTGTCAGACAGCTGAAAGGTGAATCTTTCAGAAGACGTTTTAACTCTTAAATCCAATGCATGAGCACTGAGGTACCTAGCTGTCAACAAACTCCAGCTAATTCTTGGAGACAAACCTGGGATACACAGCTGTGTTGTGCAGATATAGATTCGACTGTAGCTTGTTCATAGACAACGTCTCTGTTTCCTCAACCTGCAGACATTATAAGAGAGTGCAAGTCCACCACAGGCTGCTTGATTAACTACACTCAGGGCACAAGCTGTGTGCTCAGTCTCTTTCAGCAGACATCCAATGTAAGACTCTAACTGTTCTGGTAGTGTGCTGACACGAAATGCATCTACATTATCCTGAACCACGATGACAGCAACTCCTGCCTCAAGTGACAGCAACGAAAAAGTTGTGGTGACTTATCAACCCTAGTTTCTACATGTAGCAGCCCGATTTATTCTATATTGTCTCTGAAGCAGTACAGTGACTAGAATGTCTGCCAGTCTGCCCGGTGTTCATGGGTTCAAATCCCATACGAAGCAGGACATTTTCTTTTCACTGACCAGTTTTCTGCAAACCCAGCCTAAAATAAAGTTGTCAACAGTTTTAAGAAGATGTCCGTCCACAACAAGAACCATTCATTTCAAAACTCACCAAGTGCCTTTGGTGCACCCCACATCGAGTGCCGTCTCGTAAAACACCCCCCGAGCCATTAGGCGTAAAGCCCACAAAGTGCCATCTGGTCTAAAATATAGAGCTAGAACCAAATACACAATAACTCTTATGTTGGGGGGAGTTATTTATTATCACCCCTGATCACTGTAGGCATGTGAATGAAATGGCAGGAATTTCTTTTAACACAAATACAAGAAATCTTTTTTAAGGTCTTTTTTATTTTTTTAATTGATGAAGGTCTAATATAATAATGGTGTGAGATTGGCGACATGTTTTCAACTGACTTCTGATGATGTGTGGGTGAAACTAATATAATAATGGTGTGAGATTGGCGACATGTTTTCAACTCACTTCTGATGATGTGTGGGTGAAACTAATATAATAATGGTGTGAGATTGGTGACTTGTTTTCAACTCACTTCTGATGATGTGTGGGTGAAACTAATATAATAATGGTGTGAGATTGGTGACTTGTTTTCAACTCACTTCTGATGATGTGTGGGTGAAACTAATATAATAATGGTGTGAGATTGGTGACTTGTTTTCAACTCACTTCTGATGATGTGTGGGTGACACTAATATAATAATGGTGTGAGATTGGTGACTTGTTTTCAACTCACTTCTGATGATGTGTGGGTGACAAAAGAAGAACCAGTTGACTAACAAGAAGCAGTTCCACCTGGCAGGACACATGACAATGCTGAGCAAGAAGACACAAGCTTCAATGTGGTAGCTGCAACATAACATGTTAGCACCGAGATCATTACGGTGGCAAGACTGTGGAAACACTGACATAATGTTCTATACATTAACTCTTTCAGGACATCATCTTTTGTCAGGTATGGACAGCATTAATTTTGAGCCCAAGTTTTTTACTGCAACATGACAAAGCTAAAACCTTCCTGAAGAAAAAGTAATGGCTGTATAAGGACATATAACATATCAAATTAAAGAGAAATAAATGCAGAATAAATCTAAACTATCTAAATATCAGTACTACAGCAACAAAATTATTAAAACTCCATAAAATTCAAGGATGTTAGACGCATATGAAGATTATTTACATATAAACTGTTGCGCTTAACTTTTTTTTAAAAACTTGTTTAAAACACTGCTATCTAAGAATTCACATTGGCTCCTCTGTTCAATTATGCATCAGCTAGTCTTTTTTGAAACATTTAGTTTAAATACTTTGGATTTTATGATGAAGTTCGTATGGCATGTCAAATTTCACTATAATTAAATTCCTGGCACAGCTAATGGAATATTTTGTTCCATTTCCTTCTAACCTATATTATCGGCAATAGATCTGGCACATGCAATCAAAATATATAGACTATTGTCACTATCTGGCCAAAACTCATCAATGACAGAGTAGTATGAACACTTCTGGACCTTCTCCCCTTTCATTTGGTCTGGAAAAATCACATAACAATTATATCACATCTAATTAATTCAAAACAAAACAGAAAGAGACCCAAACATGATGCCAAACTAAAAAAACGAGCATATTTCATTTTGCTAATTCTAGTTTTTCAACACACGTTCATACAAATTCATTTTTCCAGCAAACAAAGCAATATTAGAGTGTGTCTATGAAGAGCCATTTTAGTGGTGGACAGTCTGAATATGATGGATTCAAAAGCCACTAAAGTGGCGGCGAATCCGTAAAGAGTTAAAAACTTCTCTACACAACAGAGGTAAATATATCTTCAAAGCTTGAACACACAAGCTTTTATGTAACACAATAAACATTTTTTGGCAGTTTGGTGTCTGCTCCTATACAGTAATTGAAGAAGGTTACATTTGATGGTGAGTGGAAGGACTGATAGGTTGGTGTCTGGTGTACAGTGAATGAAGGTTACGTTTGATGGTGAGTGGGAGGACTGATAGGTTGGTGTCTGGTGTACAGGGAATGAAGGTTACGTTTGATGGTGAGTGGAAGGACTGATAGGTTGGTGTCTGGTGTACAGGGAATGATGAAGGTTACGTTTGATAGTGAGTGGAAGGACTGATAGGTTGGTGTCTGGTGTACAGTGAATGAAGAAGATTACATTTGATGGTGAGTGGAAGGACTGATAGGTTGGTGTCTGGTGTACAGGGAATGATGAAGGTTACGTTTGATGGTGAGTGGAAGGACTGATAGGTTGGTGTCTGGTGTACAGGGAATGATGAAGGTTACGTTTGATGGTGAGTAGAAGGACTGATAGGTTGGTGTCTGGTGTACAGGGAATGATGAAGGTTACGTTTGATGGTGAGTGGAAGGACTGATAGGTTGGTGTCTGGTGTACAGGGAATGAAGGTTACGTTTGATAGTGAGTGGAAGGACTGATAGGTTGGTGTCTGGTGTACAGGGAATGAAGGTTACGTTTGATGGTGAGTGGAAGGACTGATAGGTTGGTGTCTGGTGTACAGAGAATGAAGATTACGTTTGATAGTGAGTGGAAGGACTGATAGGTTGGTGTCTGGTGTACAGGGAATGAAGAAGGTTACGTTTGATAGTGAGTGGAAGGACTGATAGGTTGGTGTCTGGTGTACAGGGAATGAAGGTTACGTTTGATGGTGAGTGGGAGGACTGATAGGTTGGTGTCTGGTGTACAGGGAATGAAGGTTACGTTTGATAGTGAGTGGGAGGACTGATAGGTTGGTGTCTGGTGTACAGTGAATGAAGAAGGTTACATTTGATGGTGAGTGGAAGGACTGATAGGTTGGTGTCTGCTCCTATACAGGGAATGAAGAAGGTTACGTTTGATGGTGAGTGGAAGGACTGATAGGTTGGTGTCTGCTCCTATACAGGGAATGAAGAAGGTTACGTTTGATGGTGAGTGGAAGGACTGATAGGTTGGTGTCTGCTCCTATACAGGGAATGAAGAAGGTTACGTTTGATGGTGAGTGGAAGGACTGATAGGTTGGTGTCTGGTGTACAGGGAATGAAGGTTACGTTTGATAGTGAGTGGAAGGACTGATAGGTTGGTGTCTGGTGTACAGGGAATGAAGGTTACGTTTGATGGTGAGTGGAAGGACTGATAGGTTGGTGTCTGGTGTACAGGGAATGAAGATTACGTTTGATAGTGAGTGGAAGGACTGATAGGTTGGTGTCTGGTGTACAGGGAATGAAGAAGGTTACGTTTGATAGTGAGTGGAAGGACTGATAGGTTGGTGTCTGGTGTACAGGGAATGAAGGTTACGTTTGATGGTGAGTGGGAGGACTGATAGGTTGGTGTCTGGTGTACAGGGAATGAAGGTTACGTTTGATAGTGAGTGGGAGGACTGATAGGTTGGTGTCTGGTGTACAGTGAATGAAGAAGGTTACATTTGATGATGAGTGGAAGGACTGATAGGTTGGTGTCTGGTGTACAGGGAATGAAGGTTACGTTTGATGGTGAGTGGGAGGACTGATAGGTTGGTGTCTGGTGCACAGTGAATGAAGAAGGTTACGTTTGATGGTGAGTGGAAGGACTGATAGGTTGGTGTCTGGTGTACAGGGAATGAAGGTTACGTTTGATGGTGAGTGGAAGGACTGATAGGTTGGTGTCTGGTGTACAGTGAATGAAGAAGGTTACGTTTGATAGTGAGTGGGAGGACTGATAGGTTGGTGTCTGGTGTACAGGGAATGAAGGTTACGTTTGATAGTGAGTGGGAGGACTGATAGGTTGGTGTCTGGTGTACAGTGAATGAAGAAGGTTACATTTGATGGTGAGTGGAAGGACTGATAGGTTGGTGTCTGGTGTACAGGGAATGAAGGTTACGTTTGATGGTGAGTGGGAGGACTGATAGGTTGGTGTCTGGTGCACAGTGAATGAAGAAGGTTACGTTTGATGGTGAGTGGAAGGACTGATAGGTTGGTGTCTGGTGTACAGGGAATGAAGGTTACGTTTGATGGTGAGTGGGAGGACTGATAGGTTGGTGTCTGGTGTACAGTGAATGAAGAAGGTTACGTTTGATAGTGAGTGGAAGGACTGATAGGTTGGTGTCTGGTGTACAGGGAATGAAGGTTACGTTTGATAGTGAGTGGAAGGACTGATAGGTTGGTGTCTGGTGTACAGGGAATGAAGAAGGTTACGTTTGATAGTGAGTGGAAGGACTGACAGGTTGGTGTCTGCTCCTATACAGTAAATGAATTAAAGTACTGAGAACAACAATTATGTAGGAAGAGGGGAAGCAAAGAGATGCCAGATAAACAAACATCAGCAATAACAAAAAACTAACAAAGCAAGACAGCAAAAAAGACAAGAAAGGGGAAGACAAAGAGGAAATGCAAAGAATAAGCTAGAATAAGCCAACATTTACTAACTGTTACAAAAAGACAATAAACAAATCTTACATGGCTGATAGGCCAACTGCATCCCACTTCAGTATGGAGTAAAAGTAGCTGAGATACTCATTACTTTTCACCACAAAGTCATGCATGGCAATCAGGCTGTGGGAGAGACAATCAAGCTCTCAGTGACACAACACACAGGAATACTTCAGTCAACTGTCTGTGATTCAGGACACAGGAATACTTCAGTCAACTGTCTGTGATTCAGGACACAGGAATACTTCAGTCAATTGTCTGTGATTCAGGACACAGGAATACTTCAGTCAACTGTCTGTGATTCAGGACACAGGAATACTTCAGTCAACTGTCTGTGATTCAGGACACAGGAATACTTCAGTCAATTGTCTGTGATTCAGGACACAGGAATACTTCAGTCAACTGTCTGTGATTCAGGACACAGGAATACTTCAGTCAACTGTCTGTGTGAATACTTCAGTCAACTGTCTGTGATTCAGGACACAGGAATACTTCAGTCAACTGTCTGTGATTCAGGACACAGGAATACTTCAGTCAATTGTCTGTGATTCAGGCCACAGGAATACTTCAGTCAATTGTCTGTGATTCAGGACACAGGAATACTTCAGTCAAATGTCTATGATTCAGGACACAGGAATACTTCAGTCAACTGTCTGTGATTCAGGACACAGGAATACTTTCAACTGTCTGTGTCATACTTGTGTCTGTGATTCAGGACACAGGAATACTTCAGTCAACTGTCTGTGATTCAGGACACAGGAATACTTTAGTCAATTGTCTGTGATTCAGGACACAGGAATACTTCAGTCACCTGTCTGTGATTCAGGACACAGGAATACTTCAGTCAACTGTCTGTGATTCAGGACACAGGAATACTTCAGTCAACTGTCTGAGATTAAGGACACAGGAATACTTCAGTCAATTGTGTGTGATTCAGGACACAGAAATACTTCAGTCAACTGTCTGTGATTCAGGACACAGGAATACTTCAGTCAACTGTCTGTGATTCAGGACACAGGAATACTTCAGTCAATTGTCTGTGATTCAGGACACAGGAATACTTCAGTCAACTGTCTGTGATTCAGGACACAGGAATACTTCAATCAACTGTCTGTGATTCAGGACACAGGAATACTTCAGTCAACTGTCTGTGATTCAGGACACAGGAATACTTCAGTCAACTGTCTGTGATTGAGGACACAGGTTACTTCAGTCAATTGTCTGTGATTCGGGACACAGGAATACTTCAGTCAACTGTCTGTGATTCAGGACACAGGAATACTTCAGTCAATTGTCTGTGATTCAGGACACAGGAATACTTCAGTCAATTGTCTGTGATTCAGGACACAGGAATACTTCAGTCAATTGTCTGTGATTCAGGACACAGGAATACTTCAGTCAATTGTCTGTGATTCAGGACACAGGAAAACTTCAGTCAATTGTCTGTGATTCAGGACACAGGTTACTTTAGTCAACTGTCTGTGATTCAGGACACAGGTTACTTCAGTCAACTGTCTGTGATTCAGGACACAGGTTACTTCAATTAGTGTTTATGACCAGACATGTACTATTTCAGAGAGAGTCTCTCAGGTCAGTAGCCATCTTCCTGTTGGCTAGCTCCTGTCTCTGTCCATGACCAGAAATTTAATATTTCAGAGAGCATCTCTCAGTCAATACCCACCTTCCTGTTGACTTGGTTTTTGCCTCTCTCACCTGGTACATGTCCTCATTTACTATTGTGTCCAAGCCACTGTGACATCACCTGGTACATGCCATCCATTACTATTTTGTCCAAGCCACTGTGACATCACCTGGTACATGCCCTCCATTTCTATTATGCCCAAGCCACTGTGACATTTGTTATGGTCACAAAGTATTTCAGTTGCTGAGACAAGATGCCATTATTGAGCCAATTCTTCTCGATGTCGTCTAGAATGTCAATATTTCTTTTCTTTTTGTCATTCATAGTTTTCAAAAAATCTCACTTGTCCATGATCTTCTTCTTCTGTAACAATGTGACAAAGCTGGTCAGTCGGCTACTGACACCTGCCAGGTGAACGGATCCACTAACTTGCTCTCACACATCCAGTAAACCTGGGCAGTTCAAACTGAAAAAAAAAGGAAATTCTTTCACACCATGAGGCCTTCTTTGACAGCTTTCGGCCAGTTTCTTCTGCTGTCCATGCTGCAAACTATGCCAAGTAAATTAGGTCACAACATCATTACGTCAGTAAAATTTAAATGCAATAAAACTTGTAAACTTTTATTAAATCATAGTAAAGAAATGAAAGAAACCATAGATGAAGAGGTAAGAACATAGAAAACCAACAGAAGATGAACAAGAAAAGACAAGATGAAACAATTAGTCAAATACAAAATATTGTACCTGTATTTGAAATTCTGGCCTGTGTCTGAAGTTCTGCCATCTTCTTCTTCACCAAGTTTTGTTGGCTTCTTGTAGCTTGGCAGCAGTTTGTCCAGTATTTGTGTGTGAATCTGGACCAATGACAATGTGGCAATTCCTATGACTAAGCTGGAGGCAAGTACAAACACAGCACCTGCAATAAACACAACACACCGGTAACTACAGCTGATTGATTAGGTAACTACAGCTGATTGATTAGGTAACTAAAGCTTATTGATTTGGTAACTACAGCTTATTGATTAGGTAACTACAGCTGATTGATTAGGTAACTACAGCTGATTGATTAGGTAACTACAGCTTATTGATTAGGTAACTACAGCTTATTGATTAGGTAACTACAGCTGATTGATTAGGTAACTACAGCTTATTGATTTATTTAAAGAGATAAAAAAATACAGAAGTAAAAAATAAAATCAGTATCCAACATTTAAAAAAAGAAATAAATGGCTGATACATAAAAGAATACATTTCACACAAAAATGCTTATATGTACCAACAGTCAAGAGAAACTAAAACTGGCTTCATTCAAGCTGCAGTACAATCACTAGCACCACGGCAGGGACAGTCTCTAGGGTAGAGCTATTCAACTGGTGACCCTCAGAGGGTTAGCAAGTGGTCTGCAGATCACTGCCAATTGTACTGCATTAATCATCTTCGTATGTTAGTGCTCGGGGGTCTGGCCCATGACAATCCACAATTTTCAACAATTTGGCCCCACACTGAGCTCAACAGCCCGGCTCCAGGGTGCCATACACTAGGCTTAAACATGTCTGGGCTCCCACAAAATCAACTAGGGTGGTCAGTTCCCATCATGCATCTCTGCTTTTGTGGTTTTCAATTTTGATTCTACACTGAACTATTCTGAAAATGAAAGATAGTTAAAAAACACTTTTTTCTGGGGCAGCTGTCAAATGAAAGATAGGTAAAAAACACTTTTTCTGGGGCAGCTGTCAAATGAAAGATAGGTAAAAAAAAACACTTTTTTCTGTGGAAGCTGTAAAATGAAAGATAGGTAAAAAAAAAAACACTTTTTCTGGGGTAGCTGTAAAATGAAAGATAGGTAAAAAACACTTTTTCTGGGGCAGCTGTCAAATGAAAGATAGGTAAAAAAAAACACTTTTTTCTGTGGAAGCTGTAAAATGAAAGATAGGTAAAAAAAAAAAAAAAACACTTTTTCTGGGGTAGCTGTAAAATGAAATATAGGTAAAAAAAAAACACTTTTTCTGGGGCATTTCAAATGGCTATATTTGCTTGCTTGCCTATCTCAGAGTACTGGATGTGAGGTCATAAATGACATCACAACACTTGGAGCATTCCCATAAGCATACCATCCCCATCTTCAGAAGCCAGCGCAGAGTGACACTACTAATGGTGCAGCTGCAGTGTGCTTTCATGTTTGTCTTGACCTTTCTTTCTCCAAGTGTTATTCACATCAGTCATCAGATGATAGTTTGTTTGTTCTTCCACTTTGTTCATGTGTTTTCAAAGGACTTTCTACATTGCCATGCATCAATTTACCAAACACAGGTGTAGAATCAGCAATCTGCTTGTTTATTTCCCAACCAACAAGCATATCCTAGAGAAAAGATCTCAAGAATGCTCAACACCCACAATTTCCACAGGGACAAATGCCATTCTGCCTATCTTTGCCTTCCATACTTGGTTAGTTGTTTCCATGTGTGGGCTTGATTCTTCAGCCGGCAGAAAGCCACGGTGTCTTTACGTTTCTAACAGTGAATTTAATGAAATGAGATTTCTTCCTGGCCCAAATGAGACATGCCAGGGAAACTCACCTTGTGTTAACCAAATGCAGACGGCATTGCACAGCAACCAGAGGAGCACAGTTCCTTTGCGAAAGCGCCATCTGAAGCAGACAACAATAATTAGGCACAAATGTAAAATACAGACAAAATGATGTTTCAAACACAATACATTCACCTTTTACAATACAATTATGTAGAAACAAAACAAGGACAGGAAATACAAGACTGAAGATGTGGACTTGGTTTCAACTAATCACTCAAAGAGAACAGCAAACTCCATCAAAGACAAACAAGGACAGGAAATACAAGACTGAAGATGTGCACTTTGTTTTAACTAATCACTCAAAGAGAACAGCAAACTCCATCAAAGACAAACAAAATTATAAACCACATGTCAGTCTACTTTTCTGCCTTTCAGTGGGGCATACGAGAACAACTAAGTCCTTTATAATCTTCCCCAGGTGATGTGATAATCTAAACAGATGGCTCTGTGTTGACAGGTGGACAAAGCTAATGGGGGTTCTTAGCAAAAGTTAATGGACACTTAGTGCTAAAAAGTCTGGCATATGACGCCACATCTAGTTTGAGAATGAAGGTGGAGGTAGTCACTGCAGCACTTCACTGACTTGAGAATCAGCTGGACACAAACATGTAATTTTAACCGACTCACTGAGCATGCTGAGAGAGGTGGAGACAGGCAAGCATCACTTCAGAGGTCCAGGGTAGTTAGCATCCGTTGGATATTTTCCCCAGCATATGCCGGTGCATTAGGAAATGAACAGGCAGAAAGACTGGCTGGTTCTGTTCAATCGGATGGTGAACTGATGCATTATGTTGTAAGGGCCCTTGGGGGGGGGGGGGGGGGGGTGAGTGAACAGTGCAGAAGCACAAACGGATCCTCATGGTCTGAAGAGAAGGTTTCTGCAAGGAGTGATCATGGGATCTAGTCGGGGATCATGGGATCTAGTCGGGGATCATGGGATCTAGTCGGGGATCATGGGATCTAGTCGGGGATCATGGGATCTAGTCGGGGATCATGGGATCTAGTCGGGGATCATGGGATCTAGTCGGGGATCATGGGATCTAGTCGGTGGATCATGGGGATCTAGTCGGGGATCATGGGATCTAGTCGTGGGATCATGGGATCTAGTCGGGGATCATGGGATCTATTTGGGGATCATGGGATCTAGTTGGGGATCATGGGATCTAGTTGGGGATCATGGGATCTAGTCGGGGATCATGGGATCTAGTCGGGGATCATGGGATCTAGTCGGGGATCATGGGATCTAGTCGGGGATCATGGGATCTAGTCGGGGATCATGGGATCTAGTCGGGGATCATGGGATCTAGTCGGGGATCATGGGATCTAGTCGGGGATCATGGGATCTAGTCGGGGATCATGGGATCTAGTTGGGGATCATGGGATCTAGTTGGGGATCATGGGATCTAGTCGGGGATCATGGGATCTAGTCGGGGATCCGCACTCAAGGGAAAGGTGAGAAGGATATACAATCAAGACTGATTCCACTGGAAATGGAATTCTGCACTGGCTGCTGAAGATGGGGATGGAGCGCTTTTGGGAATGTCCTGAGTGCTGTGATGTTGATTCTTAATTTAACATTAATCCCTTGTTAAACTCATTTATCATTTGTTGATTGCTGCATGTGCGGGTTACGGACCCTCACATAGACTCACTGCCTCTAAACAAGCCTGCTGTTAACAAATACAAAGCTAAAATAAGATAGTAAAAAAACAACTAATTACAAATTTACTGAAATCCAATGTGTTAGACTGAAAGTAGCAGATACCATTTAGCAGACGTAAACGACAACACTGCATGATATCACAGAGCAGACAAAAACCCCAACGCCACATGATATCATAGAGCAGCCATAAACCACAGCACCACATGATATCACAGAGCAGACGTAAACCCCCACCACATGATATCATAGAGCAGACATAAACCACAACACCACATGATATCATAGAGCAGAGGTAAACCACAACACCACATGATATCATAGAGCAGAGGTAAACCACAACACCACAAGATATCATAGAGCAGATGTAAACCACAACACCACATGATATCATAGGGCAGACATAAACCACAACACCACAAGATATCAGAGAGCAGACATAAACCACAACACCACAAGATATCAGAGACCAGACATAAACCACAACACCACAAGATATCATAGAGCAGATGTAAACCACAACACCACATGATATCATAGAGCAGATGTAAACCACAACACCACATGATATCATACAGCAGATGTAAACCACAACACCACATGATATCATAGAGCAGACATAAACCACAACACCACATGATATCATAGAGCAGATGTAAAACACAACACCACATGATATCATAGAGCAGATGTAAACCACAACACCACATGATATCATAGAGCAGACATAAACCACAACACCACATGATATCATAGAGCAGATGTAAACCACAACACCACATGATATCATAGAGCAGATGTAAACCACAACACCACATGATATCATAGAGCAGATGTAAACCACAACACAACATGATATCATAGAGCAGATGTAAACCACAACACCACATGATATCATAGAGCAGATGTAAAACACAACATCACATGATATCACAGAGCAGATGTAAACCACAACACCACATGATATCAGCCCTTTTGTGAGGTAGGTAGCCTGTCTCACATCAACCAAGCTTAGTTACCTCATACAACATGCTTAGCAGACTACAGTGTCTGGGCCACAGTAACATATGGATGACGTCATGCTGTTATATTTTATTCACATGAGACAGATTTGCTGGTGAATGTTTTCTTTGATGCCAGATAAGCCAGAATTTAGATTCCAGACACCTGAGCAACTTCATTACCTGGATTAATGAACAGCACCCAAGCTAATGATCTAAACACCCACTTACAGACTCTCTTGCCTATCTGACCTCACCAGAAAAACTCCAATAACACAGTGACAAGATGGTCCTTATTCTCAATATTCACCACTAAGAAAGTATCTAGATTTGTCCACACAACTGACTTTGTTCAATCCTCGATATGAGATCAACTCAGGTCAAGCAGTGATGTGCCCACTTACAAGCAAAACTTGCTAAAAGCCTTCTTTATATGGGGATTTCACAACTTCATAAACCCTTTGCTGATTTTAAATCAAAATCAAAAACACACAACCCAGTCTACTTCCAAGTTATAAATACAAATTAATTACCATTAACAATAGAAGGTTTTATTTATTTAGGAACTTCAGAAGCTTCTGTAAAACTACAGTAACAAAAATGTTCAATCTTGAGGGTGTCCAGATTTGTCTCATTCCCTAGTTCATTACTCTGAATGGCATCACTTTAGCCATGGTCTGATAAATCAAGAGTACAATAAAGCTAAATCTACAAGACTATAAATACTTATTTTATACCTTTAGTCTGGATCAAAAAGGAAGGAACAGTATCAAGATAAAAGAAATATGCATGTACCAAAGCATACTTTAACCTGGATCAAAAAGGAACGAACAACGGTACAAGATAAAAGAAATATGCATGTACCGAGGCACACTTCAACCTGGATCAAAAAGGAACGAACAACGATACAATATAAAAGAAATATGCATGTACCTAGACATACTTCAAGCTGGATCGAAAAAGAAGGAACAATGGTATCAAGATAAAACAAAAATGCATGTACTAAGCCATTAAACAAGGAAGGGCACACAAGATAAAGGTCTCACCTGCGGATATCATCAACTGCGTAAAACATTAGGGCAAATGGTTCGATAAGTCGAGAAAATCTGTCCACTTCTGTTACGAAGTCTGAGAGATCGAGCACATTGGATGCTTTCTTTTTCTGCCCATTATCGACTCTCTGATCCATGGCCAACAAATATTTCCTCACAAAGACTGCAGCCAAATCTGGGTCAATCGCATCCTCTAAGAAAGCTGACAGACATCCATGGTTTTGATAGGGTCAACATTCACCCTAAAAAAGAGATAAGGAGAAAAACTTATTTAAAATGCTCCAAAACAAATTTTTCACATGAACATTTTGAACAGTTAATGAAGGACTTTATGAGTAATGATATTGAAAAATTATTAATATTTAGAGCTAAACTCTGTCATCACCATGACAACATGAGCTACTAGACACCTGGATAGCCGATACAATAATGACATTTGGATTTTTGTTTAAAGGTAAGGGGACTGACTAGACTGCACCAAATTTATTTACCTCACACGGCTCACTCTGTCCATCACGCAAACCACGAACTTCAAAGCTCCACCTACAACACCCAGGGATCTCCAAAACACTTGTGCTCATAGACCAAAGGATAGTCTTTACCAGAATCCACAATCTTCAGAGGAGAGAGCTATGGGACTCAAATGAAATGAAGGAAGCTGCAGGAGAAGCGGTAGCTGCTGCTCGTGAGTCCCAGCCATCTAGTTTAGCCCCAATCCATGCTGCTCATAGCAGCATGGGAGATACTCTCTGTGATGGCGGTAGTCGCTAAAAGTGCGCAATTTAAGCTGCCGGAAGTCTGCAATTTACATGTGACTGAGGCCCTGTTAGGGTATATTTTCGGCCTTGATAATTTAGGACCGTTATTCGGAAGATAGCCAAACAGATTAATCCCCTCACCATGTAGACTTTTTGGGGTTGATTCATGCTGAACTGTTTCACCTCACTTTTGGCAACTGCTGTCAACTGTTTATTTAGTTATCAGATTTTGTTTTTTGAAGTGTAAAAGCAAACTAAAAATTAAAATTAAATAATTTTTTTAAAATTAGAGGATAATGAAGTGAAGCCATGACATTGTCATGGACACTAATCGACTATAAAATTTACCTCTTTTGTTTATATTGCGAACGTAAAAATAGGGAAGCATTGACCCTCGCTGAGAAACAATTTTTTTCTGTCCTCTTTGAGTGAAAAATCATACAGATATAGAGACAATTATTATTAGGATTTTGATTTTTTCAAATATCCAGAAACCATAAGTTCTCGCAGCCCTTCGGTCTTGATTCCATGATAGCTACCATAAATCTAGAAGAAAATGTGGCTTTTCTACCCCTGGGCGTTAACCCTGACCAGAAGAAGTTTGTCACCCGGTCGCTGCACAGTCTGCAGGTTTAGCAAACTGAGCTAGCAAGCCGGGCATTAGGAGTTATTGCAGGCTGTGACATAACATGGTTTTACCAAGTCAAACGATAAATCAATTTTGTTCACTGTAAATAAGTTGGCTTTCCTAGCAGATTTGGTCGGAAGCTGGTCGGCTTCGGTCGGCGTAGTGGGAGTTCTTTCCCTTGGCCGCACTCACAACAACGAGCGGAAAAAGTCACGACTCAAACACGACAGTGAGGTCGACATCAGGGCTGCCAATGCTTGGTTGTGTCCCCCAGATCTGGGTTTTTCTTTTGACGCTGCGGGAAAATCTGGGGTTTTTTTTTTTCTGTGTGTCTGTCTGTGGGTGTTTTGCCGATCTGTAAGCTTTAATGACCGATAAATTTGCGTGGTTAGGGGTTGGGTTAGGGTTAGTGGTAGGATTAGGGTTTGGGTTAGGGGTAGGGTTAGGATTAGGGGTAGCGTTAGGGTTAGGGGTAGCGTTAGGGTTACGGTTAGGGTTACAGATAGAGTTAGGGTTAGAGGTTAGGGTTAGGTGTAGCGTTAGATGTGACAATTGTGACGCCGTAGTTCCCTATAATCACGCACAGTCGCATGCACGCGCAAACAGTCGACGGACAGTGGATGCTACTGACACAGACAATTCGCCACCGATTGGGCACCAGCCGCGCGCTATTGCCGTCATATTTGCCACGCTTCCAGTGGCGCCACTCCCACAGACATCAGATTGTCGGCCAGTATTTCGACCTCTTACGTGAAAATTTTCACATCTAACCCTAACCCCTAACTCTAACCCTACCGCTAACCCTAACCCCTAACCCTACTGCTAACCAAAACCCTAAGTAACCCTACACGCAACCGTATGACGATGATAGACACCCTACGCAGCCCTACACGCAACCGCATGATGATGATAGACACCCTATGCAGCCCTACGCGCAACCGTATGATGATAGGTAACCCTAGACGCAACCGTACGCAACCCTACACGCACCCGGATGATGATAGGTAAGTATGTCATTTGAATCGTAACTTTTTCCGTGACTTATTTTGAGTTTGGCAAAGGGACATAACTCCCACTAAGCCGACCGACGCCGTCCAGCTTGCCGGCCAAATCTGCAAGTAGAGCCAATAAGTCTGTTAATATCTTCTAAAATTATACAGATTAAGACAATTTGTAGATTTTTTCTGTTTAAATTCTGTGTTAATTTTTACACAATTTCATAGCACTGGCTTACAGAAAAGTTCAAAAACATTTTTGTAGCATCACTGTGACACTGTTGTTGTTTCAAATCCAAAATGCCTGCACCAGATGGACACATATCCAGTTTCGTCCTTTTTAGGACGAAATTTTTTGTTATTTGAAGCCCTACTCTGGCTTTTGCCAGGGGCCGCAATATAGGCAGGCCATATATATGGCCAAATGTCTGAACGCGGTTTCTGGGACCTCTCCACGGCGATCCTCATCCGCATGGTGGCACTTTGTGTCATCGGGTGTTTGTCGCTTGTGTGATGTCCTGGTGGGGTAGAAAGTCAGTCAGTCCGACGCCTTCGAAAATTACAGGCCCTGAAACTCGACTGGTGACGTCACTTCCCGAGGCAAACAAAATGGTTGTATCAGTGTGTGTTCGGTTTTATTTTTCTTGTGAAAGTTTTTAATGTGGTTTAATTTTCACGTCTGATTCACCTAAAAGCGGTATTTCAGGGAGTAGATTTAGTAAGCAATTTCTGCAATTTACGTTGGATTTATCGTCAGTGTGTTGGTTTTCGAGGAACTATGCCTGCTAAATGTTCTGTACCTGAGTGTCGTTCAAATTATGACCTTTCTAGTGGATATGTAAGTTGCTTCAGATTCCCTTCGAATTCTCTTTTAAGAGACAAATGGCTGAAACATATTCCACGGAAAAATTGGACTCCTGGGAAAACCAGTGTAGTATGTATAAAACATTTTCGTACGTCAGATATTATTGTGTCTGATAAATATACAGACAAATCTGGAATCGAGCATATACTCCCAAGAAAGAATCCCGCTTTAAAAAAAGATGCTTATCCAACTATCTTTCCAGATCTTCCATCCTATTTATCGGTGAAAGTACCAGCCTCTCGCAAAACTCCAGAGGAACGTGTATCACATATTAATCGTAATTACGATCGAAAAGTGAATGATTGGCTGTCCTCAGATATCATTACAGATTTCCAAGATCTGGAGTCACAGATAGGAAACAAACTGAAAGGACACTTTGAAAAAAATTGGAAATACACTTCTGTAGATGGAGCTTTAGCATGTATTGTTTTGTATGTCATTACCATACAGTCAGACTCTGCACCATCCATAGGTGTCAGCATAAAAGGTGTTACTTGATATGACTATACAAGTCTTTGTTCAAAATAAAAAAGTTAAAGACAAAGACCTTAAATGGATTGTAGACAACAATAAACTTGTGAGATGGTCACAGCTTGAAAATCTTGTAATTCATTACAATGCCTGGGATTATAGTAAAATTCATAGCCAAAATAGCTTCACAGATTTAGTGGAAGAAGCAGGAAGTATTTTGAAGAGTGCTGCAGAGCAACAGTGGACTCCTAATGGGACAGCTGATGAAGTAACTGACACACAAGTAAACTTTCTTGCAGAGCAGCTGCAACTTTTAACCGTGTTAAAAAACAGAAGGCGTTACAGTTGTAGCACATTATGTTTCGCTTTCATGCTGTTCATTAAATCTCCAGCATGCTACCGGTTTTATAAGAAAATCTCGTATGTTGTGCCTGCCTCATCAAAGAACACTGCACAATTTAACTTCACAGTTGTCATTGTCTACTCATACTGGCAGCATTTCACAGTACATGAAATTGAAACAAGACAAACTGACAGAGCTAGAAAAGATTGTAGTAGTTCAGATGGATGAAATATATGTTAAATCTGCAATTACTTACTCTGGGGGCAAAATATTTGGCAATGCAGACAATGCAAAAGAAGCAGCAACAACAGTGCAGGCTTTCCTCTTATCTTCAGTTTTTGGAAGCTACCAGGAAATTATAGAACTTTCACCTGTGAACAGAATGACATCTCAGGATCTACGTTTGAAATTACTCCACTGTATCCACTTTGTACAGCAGTGTGGTTTCACAGTGGTTGCTGTAATTGCAGATAATAGTGCTGTCAATCGAAGAGTTTACAGTGATCTCCTGAAACCAAGCCAAACTTTTATTGAGAACCCAGATTTTGCTAATAAAAAAAATATTTTTACTGCATGATTCTGTGCACTTGCTAAAATGCATGTGGAGGAACTGGATCAACCAGAAGGACACAAACCAGACATTTACTTATCCTTTAATAACTGGACAAATGCTAAACGCCTGTGATACTGATAGAGCTGCAGAAGCTAACTTTTCTCATTTAAAGAAACTGTATTATAGTGAGCAAAAGAATATTGCAAAACTGGCACCTAAACTTTCCCACAAAGCCATCTATCCCTCCAGCATGGACAGACAGAATGTTCCTCTTGCCTTGGCAATTTTTAATGAATACAATGTTGCTGCTCTGCGTCTAGTAGGCAGTAATGAAACAGCAGATTTTATTTAAGCCATCCTTAGATGGTGGCATATTGTTAATGTAAAAAGTAAATTTGTAGGTAAAAAAGACACTGAACTCATTCTCAAATCCTGTATTGTCAAATGATGATGAACAAGTGCATTATCTTGAACAGTTTGCTGAATGGCTAAGAAAATGGGACAAGCTGCCTGGCTGTCAAGGAAAACTGACCAAGGAAACACACAGTGCACTGCTGCATACAGTGACCGCAGTGCTTTCTCTAATCAAATATCTATTTGCAACCACAGAAGCCAGTTTTATACTTCTTGGAAAGTTACAGACTGACAACTTAGAAGCTCGGTTTGGTGAATATCGGCAGTTGTCAGGAGCAAACTACCTAGTATCTGTGCAGCAAGTTTTAGAAGCAGAAAAGAAACTTAAAGTTTACTCACTGTTAAGTATGTCCTCATCAACTTATGGAGATTTTTCTATCCGTGACCTCTCAGAGTTTCTTAGCAGCAAAGAAGATGAAACTGGGGATGACATAATGACTGATGCTGTTCACCTGGACGTGAACAAGGTTTTTTTTCAAATAAACCCAAATGAGTGTGAATTATTGGTTTCGGAAGGTTCAGAGGAGTCACTGGTGTATATTGCTGGATTTGTCTCAAGTAAGCTGAACAAAAAAATTAGGTGTGCTGCCTGCAAGACTTTATTGCAGATGGACAGGCCATTATCAAATGATGTTGACTCAGGTGCAATGTCAACAGACTATATACAGCTGCTTGACCGTGGAGGTTTGAAATACCCTTCAAAATTTATAAATTTAATAACCTTTCTAACATATGCAGCTATGCAGAAGCTTATATCAGCTGAGTTGGAAACACAATTTCTAGCCTGCAAACATCACAAAAAATTGCTTATGCATATTGTTTCATGCAGTTTACAAACATATTTCAAGGATGAAATAGGTGGTGTCTGTGCTGAGGGTTGTTCTAAAATAAACATTGCTTCCAAAGCGCTGCCATCTCTGGCAAATGTTTTCCTAAATAACTACCGCAAAATCAAAACCGACACATCCTTGCTGGATAAATCATCTAAGAAAAGAAAACTGACCAAATTCACCCAGTAATGGATTTCACGGATTATGTAACTTCAATTTGGACAGCTACGTGGTAAGTAGTTTCTGTTTGTGCTTTCTGTTTCTATGTCATATTGTGAATATGTGAATAGTTTCTGTTTGTGATTTCTGAAGCCAACATTGTAAAATTAGGGATCGTTATGGGCCAGCAGTCCAAGTCCCAGCTTTAAAAAAAGTATTATTTCATTGCAACCAGCAGTGATCCGCGGGCCACTCGCTAGGCCTCAGCAGGCCAAATTTGGTCCGCGGGCTGACTGTTGAATAGCCATGAGCTTACTGCTATACTTTTTGTGGGCTAGTACTCAGGGGACGGCCTGGAACAACAACAAAAAACAGATACTGTCTGAGTGAAAAAGTAACATAACGTTAGCCAGCGGCGGTGACGTCACGTCCCGCTGATGACGTCTGTAGCTAGGCCTGCAGTCAGTCACCAGATGGACAATTGACCCGCTTCTGCTTTATAATTGAGAAATCATTGCATGCTAGTAATTTAATGATGGAAGTACAAACTTTACTTCTACAAAAAATTGTAATATTGATTTATTTATAATTTTAGGGATGTCGCAGATAATCCATTTTTTGTCAGGTTCCACTAAAATGTGTGTTGTCTTTGGTGGGATCCGCAATTTAAAAGTTAATACCGCCTATTAAAGTCGACTTACAGGCTTCTTTAGGGTATCTAGTTAGATCTGTAATTTTAATCCTTATCTAGTCTAGCTGGGATGATGAATTTATAAGTAAGTAAAAGAAAAAACTTTACTTTATTAATGTGACTAGCATTTTATTTAGCAAGCATCCTCCTTACAACAAACAACGAAGGAAATGTTCGTGAAACAGTAGAAGAATTCACTGTCACAAACTAAATTAGATCACCCTTTAGCAGTCCAACACTTGTTTCCAAATTCTTGAGGCTAGGCGAGTTTCAAGTTTGAAATATCCAGATGAGTACACAAGAAATGTCTGGACGATGACTGGGAAACAAGAGATTCAATGGTTTCCACTTTCTCGTTTTTCGCAAAATTTGCCGAGTAGAGAACTTTGATTTCAAGGCCAGGTTGCCAAGTTGGCCACTGTTAAAAAAGAAAACAAAATCACAAGTGCAACCGATCAGTGTTGCCACTTTGGATGTTTTACATCCAGATTTAGATGTTTTCCCTTGCATTTAGATGGCGTTTTTTGACGTTTGGATGGCAGATGTTTTTCTAGACGTTTTGCATTGGAGCGAATTTATCAAATCTTACCTAAGAAACAGGATGAAATTTGACCTCTTAAATGTTATCTTGACAATAAAATTCGGCCTGATAAGAGTAGGAAAAGGCTGTTCCACTTATCAGCTTCCTGATTGGGTATTAAAAGAAATTGGCTACAGCTAAAGCACACCAGAGTCATTTTGGATCTGAAGCTTCAACTTCATTATCCAAGCTAAGTGTATCCTGTGGATCTTTTGAGGCAGACATCAGTGAAGATGAGGACATGATTCTATAGGGTAAGTCATATCAATTGCTCTGTAATTTGTGACTCTTTCCATTTGGATGTTTTTCTATATGTTTTCTATTCAAATGTAGATGTTTTTCGATATTTTTGACTCCGTTTTGGATGTTTTTTGTCAAAGAAAAGTGGCAACACTGCAACCGATGTCGCGGCTGGGTTCACTGTTTCTGGGATTACCCTACCCTAGGAACACATCACACAGACACTCACACATACACAAACATAAGAGACAGTTTTCATTTTGTAGTCATATTATGAGAAGAAGGAAACTGGAACATGTGACCACTGGCACGATTTGTGCGTAACCAGACAGGAAAGACAACGCGACACCATTATTGACAGCCGTTTGTTATAGCATAGTGTCATCAACACACGAACTGACGATACATGTTGTTGAAGATCACAGATTGTGGAGAGCAGTCGACAAGGCACTTGATGATGTTGAAAGAACGAAATTTATTTTAAAACATTTCTAGACTCGACCTGGACTAACACAGGGGATGGACAGTGAGCGAGGTCATTTATTCCCGGGGGAGGGGGAAGGGGGACGCTATCCCATCCTAGACGTGGCGGTGAGCTAACAGGGGTTGGACGATGACAGAGGTCGGGTGTGGGTATCTCAGCCTTACTTTGAGTAGGCCAGATAAACACATTAGCAATAGAAACATTGACATTGCAGGCACACCAAGATTTGACGACTCTAAATGACGATACTGCCTGACTTGAGGTGTGTTAGTTACAGTGATGGATTTAGGAATTATCTATGCTAAACTCAACAAATTCATTTTTTGGTTAAAAATTGCAGTTTCTCAATAGATTCTTTAAGAGGATTATACGAAGGAAGTTAATAAATAAGTCACAAATAGGTATGCGATGGCATAAAATATAGTTGGTGGTTTCTAAAGATGTCAATAAGTGACAGCTACATCGCACTTCATGTCTCCTTTAGTTAGGTGGCGCTAGGTATTGCATGCGCACGTGCAACACATAAACAAAATGGCGACTGTACTTATGGAGTATACTCTTAAAAAACATGTTGTGCGTTATGGTGGGGGGGGGGGGGGGGCAAAAGAGCTGCATGAAAAGGACATTTATAAGGAAATTCTTCATGTTTATGCTGATAAATGTTTATCACGTAAAACGGCTCATAGCTGTGCAAACAAATTTACTAAAGAATGCTCTAAAATTGTTGATAAAGTCCGATCTGGTCGTCCTGTTGAGATTGCAACAGATGCGTCCGAGCAGCGAGTGGAGGATATGATTAGAGGTGACAGGCGATTAATGACTGACTCTGTAGCAGCTGCAATAGGGTGCTAACAGGATTCAGCAATAAATAAAATGTATAATCGATTAAAATTTAAAAAAAAGTTTGCTTAAGGTTGGTACCCAGACTATTGACGGACGAACACAATGTGAAATCATTAGGCATGTTCTTGCAACTTCGCTGTCGATACGCAGATAAAGGAGAAGACATGCTGAACATGATTATTACTGAGAACAAATCATGGGTGCATCACTACCAGCCTGTATCAAAGCTTGCTTCACTGCAATAGAAACATCCTTCGTCGCCTTGTGTTAAGCAATTCAATGTTAAACCATCAGCAAGGAAGGTTTTGCTGACAATGTTCTGGGATTAACAAGGAGTGCTTTTAATAAATCTAAAACAAAACAAAACAGATGTGACAATGTGAATGCTGTCTCATACTGTGAAGTTCTATCGATGCTCCATGATGCAATTCGAAGAAAACGTCCAGGATTGCTGACTAGTGGAGTACTGCTCCTTTATGAAAATGCCAGACCACATACGACACGACTAACTCAGGAGAAAAATTAACCATCTAGAGTGGGAGGTGGTGGAAGATCCACCTTACAGCCCCGACTTAGCCTCTTTTGATTTCCACCTTTTTGGTCCTTGCCTTGGCTGGAGACATTTCACGAATGACGCAGAATCTGAATTTGAAGTGAAAATGTGGTTTAGAAAACAGAGCACGCAGTTTTATGCAGCAAGGTTTGAGAGGACTGTTAAAACGATGGGGCAAGTGCATCAGTGTTAGTGGAAATTATGTTCAAAAATAGTGGGACAGTGTGTAAAAATAAACGGTGTTCAAGTTATTATCGTGTTTATTTTTTTGTCAAACCATTTATGACTGACTCATTGACCTCTCGAATACTATAATGTCTATTATTTTGCAGACACATTCTTTATTATTTCTTGTACTAAAAACTAAACGACAGTATATTTCTATCATCCGTATATTTAAAAGGCGTATGTTTTTTATAGTTTCCTGAAATGTTATAGACCAATCGTCACTGGGCTGGTGATGTGATCAGCATTACGCGGGCCGCCTTTACTTCCTGGAACTTTACCTTGTACCCATTTGAGACATAGGAGCCAATATCATTTTTGAAAAAAAAGTCCGGCTTTATGAAGTCCTGAACCTCAAGATTTCGGATCCACAGTCGAGCTCTAACCGCTAGATCACAGCGGAGCAGCCGAACTTTCTAAAGTATACAAACAGATTCAAAGTCAACACTCCCTAAACATTAAAAATAAAAAGGCACCCATTTCAAAATGCGGTAACATTCAAATGGCTGGAAAACACATTTAACATCTGGATATAGAAAAGAAAGGATTAAGAAAATGAAAAGTAGAGATTGTAAAAGCGACGATGACAAGCAGTGTAAGGTAAACACAAACACTATTGAGCAGTAATTTCCACAGGTAGAGATAAGCGAAAAAGCCATCAAACATTACATGACCTATGGGTTCACGGATGTTTGTTCGTTGGAGATTTCCGCTGCTGGCGCCAAAGTTGATAGCACTTGTGCCAGCAAGGCTAGCGTAAACTGACACAAAAACCCACTGTAGGCTGTGAAATGCTGGGAAAATCTCATAGAACAGGCCATGGGTTTTTGAAATGTGGCTGGCGATCAGCTCTTTTCCGATGGCGTGTTCGGTTTCCCAGATAGCCAGGAGCGAGGGCGGGTGCCTGTAGTTCCACTGGTGATATCAGATAAATCCAAGGCCTATATGTATCAGGCGCGCCGACACCAAGTTAACACTGGGGGAGGAAACTAAACTCACCACTCTGCTTCACCCCTGCCATACAAACTTTCTGGTTGAAAATGGGGTGGGGTGGGCGGAGGAGGTAAAAAAAAATTAAACGATATTTGAGCATAGAAAATGTCATCATCATGTAGCAGGTCCTTTGCAGAACGTCGCTCTCATCACAGTCTGCCTGAAAGAAACTCGGTCTCTCACCAGTTCTACCGCCTCATGTACTTTGGATCCTCAAGGAGTCACTTATATCCTGTGCCCATCTTCGTGTCGGTCGGGCCCCTGCCCCTCCTTCCCTGCTACCATGCCGCTATAATTTTTTCCAATCCATCGTGGCGCTTGATATGACCAAAAATATTCAGCTTCCGAGACAGAATGCTGTTTATTAACCAATCGTCCTTTGATGTTCAGATTTTTAAAGAAGATCAGTATTTCTCCTCTTCTTTGTCTAAGATATTATGGGAATCTTTCTATAGTATTTAAGCTCAAAAGCCCCTATCCCTTCTTAGGGACTAAGAGATAGCCCACGACTCACATCCTTCTTTAGCCACAAGGAAGATGCATGGCTCTCAAAATTATAATTTTGATCTCCTTTGATGGTGCTTAACCATAGACTTTTAAGGCTGTTCATCTCTGCATTGCTTATGGTCAGCTTCCTTTTAATTTCTGCCAAATAGTATCCATAGACCAATGTACTGTTACGATATCTGAACATAGACAATGTACTGTGTGATTTTGAACATAGACATTACTGTGATATTTGGGGGGACAAGTAAAATGTTTTTAAAAAATGGGGCCCCAAAATTTGTTCTTTAAAAAAA
>CAJHNH020001839.1:141626-153098 GCA_905116865.2 Candidula unifasciata
ACAATTTCATAGGACTGGCTCACATAAAAGTTCAAAAACATTTTTGTAGCATCACTGTGACACTGTTATTACTTCAAATCCAACATGCCTGCACCAGACGGACAATTGACCCGCTTCTGCTTTATAATTAAGAAATCATTGCATGCTAGTAATTCAGTGATGGAAGTACAAACTTTACTTCTACAAACAATTTTAATATTGATTTATTTATAATTTTAGGGATGTCGCAGGAAATCCATTTTTTGTCAGGTTCCACTAAAATGTGTGTTGTCTTTGGTGGGATCCGCAATTAAAAAGTTAATACCGCCTATTAAAGTCGACTTACAGGCTTCTTTGGGGTATCTAGTTGGATCTGTAATTTTAATCCTTATCTAGTCTAGCTGGGATGATGAATTTATAAGTAAAAGTACAAACTTGTGACTAGCATTTATTTAGCAAGCATCCTTACATTACAACGAAGGAAATGTTGGTGAAACAGTAGAAGAATTCACTGTCACAAACTAAATTAGATCACCCTATAGCAGTCCAACACTTGTTTCCAAATTCTGGAGGCTAGGCGAGTTTCAAGTTTGAAATACCCAGATGAGTACACAAGAAATGTCTGGACGATGACTGGGAAACAAGAGATTCAATGGTTTCCACTTTCTCGTTTTTCGCAAAATTTGCCGAGTAGAGAACTTTGATTTCAAGGCCAGGTTGCCAAGTTGGCCACTGTTAAAAAAAGAAAACAAAATCACAAGTGGTGTTAGAAAGTGGAAGAATGGGCCTCAGTTTGAATAATGGGAAGACAAAAGTAATGGTGGTATCAAAGAAACAAATTATTCCTAAATGTGTAATAAAAGTCAATGGTGTTATTTTAAGACAAGTACAGAAATTTAAGTATCTGGGCACATGGATAACATCAGATGGAAGATGCATAACTGAAATAAGAAACAGAATTGGACAGGCAAAAACTGCATTTATAAAATGAAAAACATCTTGTGCAATATATCCTTGTCATTGAGAGTTAGAAAAAGAATTCTTGCTTGCTACATACATCCAGTTTTAACATATGGATGTGAATCCTGGACAATCGGTAGGCAGGCCAAACAATTTTTAGAGGCCTCAGAGATGTGGTTTTACAGAAGAATGCTTAGAATAATTTGGACAGCCAAAAAGAGCAACCAAGAGGTTTTAAAAGAGGCGGGAGCCCGAAGAAAACTTATCACTGACATCAGAAGGAGTCATAATTTTTCGGCCATGTTATGAGAAGAGGGAAAATAGATCATGTTGTGACCACTGGAAAGATCTGTGGAAGGAGGGATAGAGGAAGACAACGAGAGAAGACGCTTGACAGTCTTGTTGCATGGCATGGAGGTGTGTCGGCACACGAACTGATACATGCTGCAGGAGATCGCGGATTATGGAGAGGCATGATCGCCCATGCCAGTCGGCAAGGCACCTGATGATGATGATGAACCGATCAGTGTTGCCACTTTGGATATTTTACATCCAGATTTAGATGTATTCCCTTGCATTTAGACGGCGTTTTTGACGTTTAGATGGTAGATGTTTTTCTAGAATTTTTGCATTTTGGAGTGAATTTATCAAATCTTACCTAAGAAACAGGGTGAAATTTGACCTCTTAATGCTGTCTTGACAATAAAATTCGGCCTGATAAGAGTAGGAAAAGTCTGCTCCACTTATCAGCTTCCTGATTGGGTATTAAAAGAAATTGGAACAGCTAAAGCATACCATAGTCATTTTGGATCTGAAGCTTCAACTTCATTATCTAAGCTAAGTTTATCCTGTGAATCTTTTGAGGCAGACATCAGTGAAGATGAGGGCAGGATTCTATAGGGTAAGTCATATCAATTGCTCTGTAATTTGTGACTCTTTCCATTTGGATGTTTTTCTATATGTTTTCCATTCAAATTTAGATGTTGTTTTTAGATATTTTTGACTCCGTTTTGGGTGTTTTTAGTCAAAGAAAAGTTGCAACACTGCAACCGATGTCGCGGCTGGGTTCACTGTTTCTGGGGTTACCCTACCCTAGGAACACATCACACAGACACTCACACAGACGACAAACATAAGAGACAGTTGTCGTTTTGTAGTCATATTATGCGAAGAAGGAAACTGGAACACGTGACCACTGGCAAGATTTGTGCGTAACGAGTCAGGGAAGACAATGCGACAACATTATTGACAACCGTTTGTTATAGCTTAGTGTCATCAACACACGAACTGACAATACATGTTGTTGAAGATCACAGATTGTGGAGGGCAGTCGACAAGGCACTTGATGATGTTGAAAGAACGAAATTTATTTTAAAACATTTCTAGACTCGACCTGGGCTAACACGGGGGATGGACAGTGAGCGAGGTCATTTATTCCCGGGGGAGGGGGAAGGGTGACGCTATCCAATCCTAGACGTCGCGGTGAGCTAACAGGGGTTGGACGATGACAGAGGTCGGGTGTGGGTGTCTCAGCCTTACATTGAGTAGGCCAGATAAACACATTAGCAATAGAAACATTGACATTGCAGGCACACCAAGATTTGACGACTATAAATGACGATACCGCCTGACTTGAGGTGTGTCAGATACAGTGATGGATTTAGGAATTATCTACGCTAAGCTCAGGGCTTCACAATCTGCACAGGCCTCAACAAATTCATTTTTTTGGGTTAAAAAATGCAGTTTTTCAATAGATTCTTTAAGAGGTTTATACGAAGGAAGTTAATAAGTAAGTCACAAATAGGTATGGGATGGCATAAAATATAGTTGGTGGTTTCTACAGATGTCAATAAGTGACAGCTACATCGCACTTCATGTCTCCTTTAGTTAGGTGGCGCTAGGTGTTTCATGCGCACGCGCAACACATAAACAAAATGGCGACTGTACTTACGGAGTATACTCTTAAAAAAACATGTTGTTGTGCGTTATGGTGGGGGAGGGGGGGGGGGCAAAAGAGCTGCATGAAAAGGACATTTATAAGGAAATTCTTCACGTTTATGCTGATAAATGTTTATCACGTAAAGCGGCTCATAGCTGTGCAAACAAATCTACTAAAGAATGCTCTAAAATTGTTGATGTTGTTGTTGTTGTTATCGATCCAGCGGCGCATGAGCTTTCGCCCTTTGGCCCAATGCCATGTAGTGGAATTTGCATGTTTTCACAAGCTGTTCTTTTCCTCCGTGTAAGGTGTTCCACTTGTCTGGTCTCGGAGGGAGTAGCGTTCTTCTTGTCTCACTGAGTTTTGGGCACTCAAAGAGATGGTGTTCAACAGTTTCGTAGGGGTAGTAACATAGCTGGCACTCTGGGGAGTGTTCTGGCTGTATTCTGTTTAGGTGTCCATTGAGTGGAGTATGTTGCGTTCTAAGTCTGAAGATGGTGGCCTGGTGCCTTCTTGTTAGATGGTTAATGCTGTCATTAGGATCAGGGCCAGACATATGTCTATAAACCTCTCTTCCAGTGTCTCCCATGGCCCATCTGTTCAACCAAGTCTCTTTGTTTATAGCTCTTATCAGTGTTTTTGCTGTCTGGAGGGTTGTCGCTGTAGGTGGTTGTTCTTGTGTTGCTCCTTTCTTTGCCAATCTGTCAGCTCTGTCATTACCTGGTGTGCCGGAGTGACCTGGAATCCACTGCATCACTATTCTGATGTTGTATGAGGTAATAAGCTGATCAGCATCCAGGATTATCTTGATTATCTCCAGAGCTTGAAGGGCAGACATTGAATCTGTGAAGATGACAATATTTTGGACCTTTGAAGGGTAAACATCCAATAAAATTGTTGATAAAGTCCGATCTGGTCGTCCTGTTGAGATTGCAACAGATGCGTCCGAGCAGCTAATGGAGGATATGATTAGAGGTGACAGGCGATTAATGACTGACTCTGTAGCAGCTGCAATAGAGTGCTAACAGGATTCAGCAATAAATAAATGTATAATCGATTGAAATTTAAAAAAGTTTGCTTAAGGTTGGTACCCAGACTATTGACGGTCGAACACAATGTGAAATCATTAGGCATGTTCTTGCAGCATCGGTGTCGATACGCAGATAAAAGAGAAGACATGCTGAACAGGATTATTACTGGGGACAAATCGTGGGTGCATCACTACCAGCCCGTATCAAAGCTTGCTTCACTGCAATAGAAACATCCTTCGTCGCCTTGTGTTAAAGCAATTCAATGTTAAACCATCAGCAAGGAAGGTTTTGCTGACAGTGTTCTGGGATTAACAAGGAGTGCTTTTAATCAATCTAAAACAAAACAAAACAGAGGTGACAATGTGAATGCTGTCTCATACTGTGAAGTTCTATCGATGCTTCATGATGCAATTCGAGGAAAACGTCCAGGACTGCTGACTAGCGGAGTACTGCTCCTTTATGAAAATGCCAGACCACATACGACACGACAAACTCAGGAGAAAAATTAACCATCTAGAGTGGGAAGTGGTGGAAGATCCACCTTACAGCCCCGACTTAGCCCCCTTTGATTTCCACCTCTTTGGTCCTTGCCTTGGCTGGAGACATTTCACGAATGACGCAGAATCTCAATTTGAAGTGAAAATGGGGTTTAAAAAACAGAGCACGCAGTTTTATGCAGCAAGGTTTGAGAGGACCGTTAAAACGATGGGGCAAGTGCATCAGTGTTAGTGGAAATTATTTTCAAAAATAGAGGGACAGTGTGTAAAAATAAACGGTGTTCAAGTTATTATCGTGTTTATTATTTTGTCAAACCATTTATGACTGACTCATTGACTTCTCGAATACTATAATGTCTATTATTTTGCAGACACATTCTTTATTATTTCTTGTACTAAAAACTAAACGACAGTATATTTCTATCATCCGTATATTTAAAGGGCGTATGTTTTTTATAGTTTCCTGAAATGTTATAGACCAATCGTCACTGGGCTGGTGATGTGGTCAGCATCACGCGGGCCGCCTTTACTTCCTGGAACTTTACCTTGTACCCATTTGAGACCTAGGAGCCAATTTCATTTTTGAAAAAAAAAGTCCGGCTTTAAGAAGTCCTGAACCTCGGAATTTCGGATCCACAGTCGAGCGTCTAACCGCTAGACCACAGCGGAGCAGCGGAACTTTCTAAAGTATACAAACAGATTCAAAGTCAACACTCCCTAAACATTACAAATAAAAAGGCACCATTTCAAAATGCGGTAACATTTAAATGGCTGGAAAAAACATTTAACATCTGGATATAGAAAAGAAAGGATTAAGAAAATGAAAAGTAGAGATTGTAAAAGCGACATAACAAGTAGAGTAAGGTAAACACAAAAACTATTGAGCAGTAATTTCCACCGGTAGAGATAAGCGAAAAAGCCATCAAACATTACATGACCTATGGGTTCACGGATGTTTGTTCGTTGGAGATTTCCGCTGCTGGCGCCAAAGTTGATAGCACTTGTGCCAGCAAGGCTAGCGTAAACTGACACAAAAACCCGCTGTAGGCTGTGAAGTGCTGGGAAAATCTCATAGAACAGGCCATGGGTTTTTTTAAATGTGGCTGGCGATCAGCTCTTTTCCGATGGCGTGTTCGGTTTCCCAGATAGCCAGGAGCGAGGGCGGGGGCCTGTAGTTCCTCTGGTGATACCAGAGAAATCCAAGGCCTATATGTTTCAGGCGCGCCGACACCAAGTTAACACTGGGGGAGGGAACTAAACTCACCACTCTGCTTCACCCCTGCCATACAAACTTTCTGGTTGAAAATGGGGAGGGGTGGGCGGAGGAGGTAAATAAAATTAAACGATATTTGAGCATAGACAATGCCATCATCATGTAGCTGGTCCTTTGCAGAACGTCGCTCTCATCACGGTCTGCCTGAAAGAAACTCGGTCTCTCGCCAGCTCTACCGCCTCATGTACTTTGATACTCAAGGAGTCACTTATATCCTGTGCCCATCTTCGTGTCGGTCGGCCCCTGCCCCTCCTTCCTGCTACCATGCCGCTATAATTTTTTCCAATCCATCGTGGCGCTTGATATGACCAAAATATTTCAGCTTCCGAGACAGGATGCTGTTTTTTAGCCAATCTTCTTTGATGTTCAGATCTTTAAAGATGTCAGTATTTCTCCTCTTCTTTGTCTAAGATATTCTGGGAATCTTTCTATAGTAGTTCAGCTCAAAAGCCCCTATTATCTTTCTTAGGGACTAAGAGATAGTCCACGACTCACATACGTATGTAGCTACAGGGAAGATGCATGCTCTCAAAATTCTAATTTTGATCTCCTTGCTGGTGCTTAACCATAGACTTTTAAGGCTGTTCAATCTTTGCATTGCTATGGCCATCTTCCTTTTAATTTCTGCCAAATCGTATCCATAGACAATGTACTGTGTGATATTTGAGCATAGACAATGTACTGTGTGATATTTGAGCATAGACAATGTACTGTGTGATATTTGAGCATAGACAATGTACTGTGTGATATTTGAGTATAGACAATGTACTGTGTGATATTTGAGCATAGACAATGTACTGTGTGATATTTGAGTATAGACAGTGTACTGTGTGATATTTGAGTATAGACAATGTACTGTGTGATATTTGAGCATGGACAATGTACTGTGTGATATTTGAGCATAGACAATGTACTGTGTGATATTTGAGCATAGACAATGTACTGTGTGATATTTGAGCATAGACAATGTACTGTGTGATATTTGAGCATAGACAATGTACTGTGTGATATTTGAGTATGGACAATGTACTGTGTGATATTTGAGCATGGACAATGTACTGTGTGATATTTGAGCATAGACAATGTACTGTGTGATATTTGAGCATAGACAATGTACTGTGTGATATTTGAGTATAGACAATGTACTGTGTGATATTTGAGTATGGACAATGTACTGTGTGATATTTGAGCATAGACAATGTACTGTGTGATATTTGAGTATAGACAATGTACTGTGTGATATTTGAGTATGGACAATGTACTGTGTGATATTTGAGTATAGACAATGTACTGTGTGATATTTGAGTATAGACAATGTACTGTGTGATATTTGAGTATAGACAATGTACTGTACGATATTTGAGCATAGACAATGTACTGTGTGATATTTGAGTATGGACAATGTACTGTGTGATATTTGAGCATAGACAATGTACTGTGTGATATTTGAGCATAGACAATGTACTGTGTGATATTTGAGCATAGACAATGTACTGTGTGATATTTGAGCATAGACAATGTACTGTGTGATATTTGAGTATAGACAATGTACTGTGCGATATTTGAGTATGGACAATGTGCTGTGTGATATTTGAGCATAGACAATGTACTGTGTGATATTTGAGCATAGACAATGTACTGTGTGATATTTGAGTATGGACAATGTACTGTGTGATATTTGAGCATAGACAATGTACTGTGTGATATTTGAGCATAGACAATGTACTGTGTGATATTTGAGCATAGACAATGTACTGTGTGATATTTGAGCATAGACAATGTACTGTGTGATATTTGAGCATAGACAATGTACTGTGTGATATTTGAGCATAGACAATGTACTGTGTGATATTTGAGCATAGACAATGTACTGTGTGATATTTGAGCATAGACAATGTACTGTGTGATATTTGAGCATAGACAATGTACTGTGTGATATTTGAGTATGGACAACGTACTACTGTTACTTTAAATCCCCATCCCGGGGCCGCAATATAGTCCTGCTATAAATATGATCTAATGGCTGAACTCGGTTTCCGGGACCTCTCCACGGGTGATCCTCATTCGCATGGTGGCGCTTTGTGTCATCGGGTGTTTATCGATTGTGTGATATCCTAGTAGGGTAAAATTTACAACAACTACTACGGTGCCTTGAAGCCAGTACCATTGCATTTCAATTCCCAGGATAACGAATCTTTCAGCGACATAGAGGTGGCAGCCATTAAATCTAGCCACTCCAGCGACAGAGTCCGCAAAGTCTCTTGGCAATCGATATATTTTTACTTTGGGAACACTTACTCATAGAGAATTAAATTGTCAACTGTTTCATCAAAACTTTTTGAGTTATGGCCCTTGACATACCACTGCTATTTATATTCGCGGTCCCACGTCTCCTTAAGCTACTGGCAAGTGATCAACATGGCTTCTTCTGAATACTCAGTTAAGTGATTTTGTGTATTCGTGTGGTTTTGCTTGATTTATATACGTGCCGATGAAGGCTTTGTAGCCGCAACGTTCACGTTTGGTTTGCTATATTGTGAAGCCCGCTGATCTACTTTTCTTTCGGGTTTATATCTTTCCGTGATATAATTAAACAATCCGCGAGGTCACCGTAGAACCAGAAATAAATACTGTGATAATGAATATCATGAACGATGATCGTCCCGTTCAGACACTGGACTCCATGTTCCTGGGCAAACCTCCCGTTCCGACACTGGACCCCATGGTAATGGGTAGGTAACCGTCCCGTTCAGACACTGGACCCCATGGTAATGGGTAACCGTCCCGTTCAGACACTGGACCCCATGGTAATGGGTAACAGTCCCGTTCAGACACTGGACCCCATGGTAATGGGTAACCGTCCCGTTCAGACACTGGACCCCATGGTAATAGGTAACCGTCCCGTTCAGACACTGGACCCCATGGTAATGGGTAACCGTCCCGTTCAGACACTGGACCCCATGGTAATAGGTAACCGTCCTGTTCAGACACTGGACCCCATGGTAATAGGTAACCGTCCCGTTCAGACACTGGGCCCCATGGTAATGGGTAACCATCCCGTTCAGGCACTGGACCCCATGGTAATGGGTAACCGTCCCGTTCAGACACTGGATTCCATGTTACTGGGCAAAAGTCCCGTTCAGACACTGGATTCCATGTTCCTGGGCAAACGCCCCGTTCTGACACTGGATTCCATGTTACTGGACAAACGTCCCGTTCAGACACTGGATTCCATTTTACTGGGCAAAGGTCCCGTTCAGACACTGGATCCCATGTTACTGGGCAAACGTCCCGTTCAGACACTGGATTCCATGTTCCTGGGCAAACGCCCCGTTCTGACACTAGATTCCATGTTACTGGGCAAACGTCCCGTTCAGACACTGGATTCCATGTTCCTGGGCAAACGCCCCGTTCTGACACTAGATTCCATGTTACTGGGCAAACGTCCCGTTCAGACACTGGATTCCATGTTCCTGGGCAAACGTCCCGTTTAGACACTTGATTCCATATTCCTGGGCAAACGTCCCGTTCTGACACTGGACTCCATGTTACTAGGCAAACGTCCCGTTCAGACACTGGACTTCATGTTCCTGGGCAAACGTCCAGTTCAGACATTGGACTCCATGTTCCTCAGCAACCGTCCCGTTTCGACACTGGACCCCATGTTACTCGGCAACCGTCCCGTTCCGACACGGGATTCCATGTTCCTGTGCAAACGTCGCGTTCAGACACTGGACTCCGTGTTACTTGGCAAACGTCCAGTTCAGACACTGGATTCCATGTTCCTGGGCAAACGTCCCGTTCTGACACTGGACTCCATGTTACTAGACAAACGTCCCGTTCTGACACTAGATTCCATGTTACTGGGCAAACGTCCCGTTCAGACACTGGATTCCATGTTCCTGGGCAAACGTCCCGTTCAGACACTGGATTCCATGTTCCTGGGCAAACGTCCCGTTCTGACACTGGACTCCATGTTACTAGGCAAACGTCCCGTTCAGACACTGGACTTCATGTTCCTGGGCAAACGTCCAGTTCAGACATTGGACTCCATGTTCCTCAGCAACCGTCCCGTTTCGACACTGGACCCCATGTTACTCGGCAACCGTTCCGTTCCGACACGGGATTCCATGTTCCTGTGCAAACGTCGCGTTCAGACACTGGACTCCGTGTTACTGGGCAAACGTCCTGTTCTGACACTGGACTCCATGTTACCCAAGAAACGTACCGTTCCGACACTGGACTCCATGTTAATGGGTAACCGCAGTGACCTAATGTATATACATGTCTTACACGGATGAACTAGGTTTCTGTGATTTGTTCCGTTTCATTCTCAACTATTAGGTGTTAATCATACGGACACAAATCCTAGAGGAAAAAAATGACATAAACTTGATCTCTAATGTAATGGAAAGGTGTTTGTGTGTGTGTGTGTGTGTGTGTGTGTGTGTGTGTGTGCGCGCGCGATCGTGCATGTAATCATAGATAAATGGAACAGGCAGGATAGAAGGCTTCAGACATTCATGATGAGCAACACCACGCAACACAGACAGTCTGAAACAAGAAGATATACATTTGCAGCGATGTTGACTTTGCTATCAGGAATGCCTACGTCTCCGCCAAGCTTGCTCTCTTGACACATTTGCACTCCCTGTGGTGATACAGATCCTAGCAACCCACCGAAGCGGATTGGCTTCATACTCTGATCTAATCCTTTAATTACGGTGTAGAAATAGCGATTCCATGTTCCAGATCCTTGAATTCCTTTCACGTTCCAGGGTCTTTGCCAGTTTAAATCCACCCGATTTCGAGACTTAGATTTGTTTCTTAACAAAATAGGGTTTTACAAAAGTGAGGTTGTCGGCGGCTCCACGATTCAACTGCAAACAGGATGATCAGTTTATCTGCCCTTGTTTGTTAGCTGCTCCAACCAGGAGGACCAGTTTGTTTGTTCTTGTTTGCTTTCTACCTTAACCAGAATTATCAGTTTGTCCTGCCCGGCTCTATAGCGTAGTTGGCTAAACCGGATTGTGCGGTGAGCGGGTGACGAACTCCTTGTGGTCCGGGTTCACTCCTTGGGTAGGCAGAAAAGCCGCATTTTCTCCCAGACTTACGGTATTTACAAGGCCGAAAGGTTGCGATATCCATAATACCAAGCCTAAGGGTTAACAACTCATGGTTTCTGGATACTAAAACAAACAACATCAGTTTGTCCTTGTCTGTTTTCTACCCCAACCAGGCGGACCAGTTTTGTCTGTCCTTGTTTGTTCTCTACATTTTGACATCTTGTCTAGCTCCCACGGGAGGTCCTCCTGGTAGGTAAGCTAACGCCAGCATAGCTCTCATGGTCGCTGACATGCTCAAACTCCCCGGCCATGACCAGGTGAAGACACCTCCAAGGAAAGTGAAATTGACTGCAGCAGCAGACTAAGAGGAGAAATAAAATATCAAACACTACTGGAGTTAATGTATACTATGCCCCCAACACGTGTGCAAACAAACGCTCTGTCTGCTAGCACCAAGATCACAGTATGTGTTCTTCGTTCGTCGAACGCTCTGTCTGCTAGCACCAAGATCACAGTATCTGTTCTTCGTTCATCCAACGCTCTGTCTGCTAGCACCAAGATCACAGTATGTGTTCTTCGTTCATCCAACGCTCTGTCTGCTAGCACCAAGATCACAGTATGTGTTCTTCGTTCGTCCAACGCTCTGTCTGCTAGCACCAAGATCACAGTATGTGTTCTTTGTTCATCCAACTCTCTGTCTGCTAGCACCAAGATCACAGTATGTGTT
>CAJHNH020001840.1:0-35000 GCA_905116865.2 Candidula unifasciata
AAAAGTCTACTAGTTTTTTTTTTTTTTTTTTTTTTCTTAGTTTAAAAATTGTTTTAGCTCTAAATTTTTGGGCAAACTGACAAATTATTATAGTAATGCCCAACAGGGGCATGGGTTTTTAAAAAGACTTTTCGCCCAAAAAACATGGGTTTGGGAGTTCATCTCTAAGGAGAAATATTTTTTTTCTGCCCATACAATTCTTGTTCCCACCAAGGCCCAGAACCATTTCGAGAGTTTCCTCCGACGTGAGTGAGACGGAAAGGCGACAGGGGAAGACAAGGGGCTCTCCCCCCCCCCCCTCCCCCTTAATTTTCCTCTCCACTCCTCCCTTCACCAAGGTTGGCTGACACTCCCCCCCCCCCCCCCAAAACAAAAACATGAAGAGGGGGAAAGAAGCGTGTATTCTCCCCTGCCCAGTCCATAGATCTAGGGTTTGAATTCGTATCGATCGGATCTGTGGTTTTATGTGTATGTACGTGTCTCTTGTTCTAAAATTATCCTTGCTAGGTAGATCAAGCCTTAATTAGCTTTCAGATAATGTCATGGAGAGCAATGGAGGTCGGTATGATGTTAAATGCATCACCGATCTAGCGTAGATTGGTCTATAAAAATGTTAATGTAGCCTCACATGGCGGAAGTGCCCCTACGTCAAAAGGGTCCTTAGCTCGTATCTTTTTATCTGAAATATCAAAGTTGACATCTTGTGTCAAAACAGACCAATCCCTGGACAATAGAGAGATATGTGTCCAAAAGATACAAATAGAGATGAAGAGAAAAACTCATAACCTTTCCCAAATTTGGGACGCAGTTGATTTTTATTTTACAACCTCATCCCGGCTGATGTCAGGCACCCTAATTTCACATAACGGTTAAACGGGGTTTCTAGGACTGGAATCTGAGTGATTCACATATGAATGGTGGCACATTGTGTCACCGGGTGTTTATGGCGCTTTGTGCGGCTACTGATGGAATTGAACGTCACCGGTGTATCCTGAGATTCTTTCACAGAAGAAGAGGAACGGTATGTGGCCTCTGTGAGAGGAAGAAAAAACGGACTTTATTTTCAATGGTTCAGGAATTGGCCCCGCTGGCTTCTATAACACTGGGCACTCCCTTAGACACTTGTCTTTCATACAGTAATAGTATTTATTAGTATATAAACCACGTCATGTTTATAGCATAGACGTAATTAGAATATGAAGTAAAAACACAACTAACGAAAATGGAGATAATGAGGATTCAGCTGTGGGACACCCTTCACATTTAGACCAAACACTATACCACTGGGATTAATCTCCGGTGAAAGAGCAAAATAAAGTGTAAGAAAGGGAAAAGCAAGAAGAAGGAGGAGGAGGAGGAGGTGAAAGAAGAAGAAGAAGAAAGAGAAGGAGAAGAAAAAGAAGAAGAATAAGAGCGACAAAGAAAAACCCAGGGCAGAAAAGTGAAAAGAAGAAGGAAGAAGAAAGAGAAGGAGAAGAAAAAGAAGAAGAATAAGAGCGACAAAGAAAAACAGAAAAGTAATAAGAAAAAGGAAGGAGAAGAAGAAGAAGAAGAAAGAAGAAGAAGAAGAAGAAGAAGAAGAAGAAGAAGAAGAAGAAGAAGAAGAAGAAGAAGAAGAAGAAGAAGAAGAAGAAGAAGAAGAGGAGGTGAATGTACTTTTATTATTGACCTATGTCTGTATATAGATTCGAGGCCTAATCCCCCCCCCCCCCCCTCCCCCCCCCGCCCCCAACTGCCCTAAGCAAGCATGTCGTAGGAGTCGATTAATTACTGTGTTTCTGTTCAAGTCGGTGTGCATTTTTTAGGACGAGGAAACATCAATCTGCATACAAAGTAAACCAGATTTGTAAAACGGTTGCTCACGTAAAACACAGATTTGGGACAGGGCTAACGTCCAGAAGTGGACGAACAACCAAATCTTGTCACTGGAGTTAACAGCCAAAGAAGGAAAAGAAAAAAATGTAACCCCCCCCCGCCCCCCCCCCCCCCCCCCCCCCCTTTTCCTCACAGGCACATATAATAATATCCCTCTTCCCCCACCCCTGTTTTTTTTTTTTTTTTTTACTTTTCCTAAAAGCTTCTCTGCAACACTTCTCAGAAAGTCTTTTCTCCACTCATTTTTGTCTTGGCCACAAATACACAACTCTTTATCTTCGCCATTTTTCGGCAGACAAACAGGATAATCCCAAGTTCCAGAAAAGATGACACATGCAACATTATCTGAAACCAAACAGGCAAGTCTGGACGGGCCCGTATTGACTTGTCTACAAGATGACAAGGTCACGTCTCGTGTAGCCAGGATTCTTTATTACCAGTCAATTTGTCAGACATTTATGACTTAGCTTAGAATGAAATCACTATTCGGACATATACAGAGACGGACAAGATCATTAAATATATTTCACAACATTGATCAAAATGCTTTTGTTGCTGTCTGATTCTAAATGTCACTAAGTTTGTGGTTGATGAGTGGGTAAAATGTTATTTGACAGTGAACGGAGAATAACAAGCTTTGTTTTGCTAACATAAGACGAGACACAGGGTCATTGCAATACGAAATTGTTACAAAGCCAGTCACTGATATTTCTGAGAACTGTTTCCAAAGTGGTAAAGTTATTTGTACAGAGATGTCTGTTGTTCGAGTGATGGATAAAAAACGTAAAGTATGAGCGTACACAGTTCACTTTGGGGAAACAACTGTGAAGGGAGACCACGGTGCTCTTCAGGGTGGTGCAAAGGGGGGGGGGGCGGTGTGTTTGTTCGCAGTTACAAGCTATAGTGCGTAACAGTAATAATAGGGTTTTAAATAGCAAATAAATATTAACATAATATACACACTGTGCATATGTTTATCTTCTTCTTCTTCAACATTCTGAGCCCTTTAGGTTCATTGCTGCAGATATCACCCGCCTTCTCTTTCCAGTTGGTGACATCAAGTGTTTGTACGTCTTTGTTTCTCTATCGTTTTCTTGGTCTGCCTCGTGGTCTAAGACCATTCATCTCCCTCGTGTATACAATTTTTACTCAGAATCCGTTAGAAAAAGTCGTTTCTCCCTTCCTTTTTGTCTTGGCCACAGATTCACAACTCTCTATCTACGCCATTTTTCGGCAGACAAACATGATAATTCCAAGTTCCAGGAAAGATAACGCATGTAACATTGTTTGAAACCAAACAGGTAAGTCTGGGCGCAAATGTATATACGGTTATAAATATAAATGCGCGTGAAATAAATGAAACAGAAAACCAAATACTTAAACACAGTTCTTGCAGGATCGCCATCACAAACACATTTTTGGTTCTGGTTTTCATTCCTTTATAATTGTATAGGATGACGGGACACAGTGGACTTAATTCTTGTTTAAATGCGCAATGTTAATAACTATTAATTTTAGTGTATTTCCTTTAATGTCCTAAATGGTAAATAATTATAATTTATTCTAAAAAATGTGAAATGTTGAAACAAATACTCAAAAGAGAACGTCTGTATATGGCTAGAAGGGCACCACCGAGCTTTCTTGCTAATAATTTAAGGAATGGGACTCAGGCACCTCTCACCTCCCCCCCCCCTACAAACACACACACATACACACGCACACACATATCGCCCATGTGTGATGTTTATTGTCTAGCTTCGTATGGATAATGTTCCGTTGTCTAGTTTTGTGCGGATGATGTTCCGTTGTCTAGCTTTGTGCGGATGATGTTCCGTTGTCTAGTTTTTTTGCGGATGATGTTCCGTTGTCTAGCTTTGTGCGGATGATGTTTCGTTGTCTAGTTTTGTGCGGATGATGTTCCGTTGTCTAGTTTTGTGCGGATGATGTTCCGTTGTCTAGTTTTGTGCGGATGATGTTCCGTTGTTTGGCTTCGTGCGAATGATTTTTCGTTGTGTAGCTCTATGCGGATGATGTTTCGTTGTCTGGCTTTGTGCGGATGATGTTCCGTTGTCTGGCTTTATGCGGGTGATATTTCCGTTGTCTGGCTTTGTGTGGAGGATGTTTCGCTGTCTGGCTTTGTGCGGATGATTTTGCGTTGTCTTGCTTTGTGTGGAGGATGTTCCGCTGTCTGGTTTTGTGCAGATGATTTTGCGTTGTCTGATATCGTGTTGATAATGTTGTGTTGCCTGGCTTTGTGCGGATGATGTGCCGTTGTCTGGCATCTACTGGATGATGTTCCATTGTCTGGCTTTTTCTGGATAGTGTTCCGTTGTCTGGCATCTTCTGTATGACCGAGCCGGTTGTCATGGCATTTCTGTAAATGAAGTTCGATTCTTTTGTTAAATCGTTTGGATGATGTTGGTCTTGTCTAAGCTTTGGTGAATAAAAGTAGAAAGATTCCTTTACGTAAGTAATTAAGTCAAGTAAAAGACGCTTCCTATAGCACAGCAGGCATTCGGTGTGAGACTCCTATTTTACTGCCCATTACATTTCAAAATCCGCACTTCATCAGGGGATGTGAACAACTTCCTGCTTGCCACCTTTACTTCTCAGAAGGTTTCCCGATAATGCATAATGTGATCAGCATCACGCCGCTCGACTTTACTTCCCATGGAATCCATTATCGGGTACTCATATTAGAATGCGCCGAGCCGGAAACCATGGTCATTTCTGAAAAGAAAATCGATTCGATTCTGTGTGAGTGAAAAATTTGCGTGTGTTTCACCCGTGTCCTTGTTCGTAGCTTTGGTTACGTGCGCACGACATTTTACCACCCATGCGTTTGTTTTGACTTGGTCATAGTCTTATATTATTACAGGCACAGTGCCTGATGAATACAACTGCTGTGTGAAAGTGAGAGTTTGGAACGCATAGGCCTGCGTGCCTAATTTGTGTTGAAAATAAAGTTCGTTCGTTGGTCGAGCTTCGTTTCATGCATTGCTGCGATTCAGCCTCCATTGTTGTTAAAAAAAAAAACGTAGCTCTACTTTCGCTTAGTTTTCTGCCTTTCTGCAGAAGGGATCTCAGTTTTCATCATCTTCCCCGGCTGTTTCTTGTTTGTTTCTCGCCATCCTCGACCTCCTACCGTCGTTTCTTCAGTTTCTCTTGGTTATTATGTTGGATTCCTAGTATCTCGTCCCCCGTTTCTCTTTTCCTTCTGGTTTTTATGGTGTCCGTATAATCGGAGTCCGAACTCAGCAGTCGATCGAAACCCACTTGTGCTTAGTATTCTTCGTTCGGACCCAGCCTGCATATGGGTACCAGGATGGGTTCCTGGGAAAGTGCTTCTGCGGCTTAGTAGTGCTAATGGTCTTAAAAATTGGGGAGCTCTGCCTAAATGAGCCGTTCGTATGTTACTTTTTGTTCTATGGATGTGTGTGTGTGAATTGGGTGCCTATGTGTGTGTTATGTGTGAGTGAATAAGTTTGCGTTGTGTATGTATCATCTGTGTGTGTTCGCGCGCGAGCGTGCGCACATATTTTACCACCCATGCTGTTTGATTTGACTGATGCTTTCATTTAGTATGCATATTAAATACATGGAACATAACATGTGTTTATTGATGAAATACAACTGCTTGTGTGAGGAGGTTGAGAGTTGGAAGGATCGAATGTAAGACAGGCCTGCGTGCCTAATTTGTAACCCTTTGAAAATAAAGTTCGTTCGTTGGTTCGTTCGTTCGTTTGTTATCGGTGTACTTCTTCAGCCTCCATTTGTTGTAAACGTAGCTCTACTTTCGCGTTAGTTTTCTGCCTTTTTGCAGGAAGGGTAGCTCACGTTTCCGCATCTTTCCCGGCTGTTCCTTGTTTGTTTCTCGCCATCCTCGACCTCCTACCGTCGTTTCTGTAACGTTTCCTTTGTTTTATGTTGGATTCTTAGTTCTCGTGCTCCCCGAGTCTCTTTTCCTTCTGGTTTCTATCCTGTTGCGGCGGCCGTCACATTTGGCTAAGGTTCCGTTGCGACACGCAGACTCGTAAGCCAGCATGCCGCGATCGAAACCCACTGCAGGTTTCGCGAAGATTTTTGTCGTGGTATGGGACGTCGCAGGTTCGACCCAGCCTAAAATGGGTACCAGGATGGGCTGTTCTGGGAAAGTAAAGACAGGCCTCTGTAATTAATGCTGACCACATTACCCACAGAGTGCTAATGGTCTGTAAAAATATGTGACGCTCTGCCCATATGCCCGATGCGCCGAAAGGCGTGAAAAGGGAACTTTACTTTTACTTTTCTATAGTGCGGGTGGTTTGTTTGCTGTTTTGGGGTTATTACTTGTTGTTTCGTCTGGTCTTTTGTTTCTCTGGGTCAGGTATCATCTTCTGTCTTCTGCTTGGCTGCCTAAAGGGTGGTCTGTGCCACTGTTTCCGTTTGAGTGATGCTTCCATTTCCCCGTGCCACTTAAATGCATGGGGCATGACAAGTGTTCGTTGTTTTAGTGCTTATCGGAGTTCCCTGAGGACGTTGGTTGTTATTTCTTCTCTTTTTTAATTACTTGTGCCATTTGGACGTCTTCACCTTTTGTCAGCTTAGGATTCTCATTCTGTGTTGTGCTACTAGTGGTCTAATCCTTTATCAATATTTCTATGTCAAATGTTAGGTTGCAGTCTGGGCTACGATTAGTTTGATTTTACGTCTTCATCTGTTTTTTCTTACCGTTGAATTGAAGGCTGTTCAGTAATCGCTTTGTGTCAGCCTGTTGGCGTAAGGTTGCCATATTTTTTTTTGATACCAGATTCCATAAATTTGGCATATTTGAAATTGAACTGGCATAAGATAATGAACTGGAATATTTTGACATATTTGGGGTTTTCCTGGCATTTGTTATCAAGATGTGCTCACATTTTCTTTATGGTTCCTCCGCTAGAAACACGTAGTTTTACTAAAAGCAATGTAGACCTACAGTTAACATCTTTATTTCAGTTTGACTTTGTTGTGATGTGCTGGTACGGACTAACGGAGATTCGCCCCATGTCTTATTGTATTTGTTGCCTTCCTAAACAGATCGTGACTTCGATAAACAGAGGTCCTCTGTAATTTATGTTAATCCACTAGAATAAATGCGGGATATAAAACCAAAACCCACCACTGATATCAAGTGACTCGGACTGTTCAGAAACTACGTGGGGACAGAGAATAGTGAGGATTTAGACCTAGTTCTATCTGCGATAGATTTTATTACTTTTACCAATGGCCACTTCATCACACAAAAATGGAAAGCATCTTATGAAATCGCAAGTATAATAGTAACTGGAAGAAAACATACCCACAGCTCAAAAGAGCTTCAGACGATTCAGAGGCAGTATATTGTAAACTGTATCAGTGCCTGTTAAACAAAGAATTAGTAGCATATCAAGCGCCAGTGAATCATGAAATTCGGGTTTTATCTGTGGTGGAGGCTGGGGTGTTGTGGTCCTAACTGTCAATTCTTTAGTATGGGGTGTGTGGTAGATTAATGATTTCGGAGGCTAAGGTTCTGTGTATTTGCAGGCGGGCGGTGTGTGGTGGAGGCTGGGGTGTGTGGTGGAGGCTAAGGTGTGTGGTGGAGGCGGCGGTGTGTGGTGGAGGCTGGGGTGTGTGGTGGAGGCTAAGGTGTGTAGTGCAGGCGGCGGTGTGTGGTGGAGGCTGGGGTGTGTGGTGGAGGCTAAAGTGTGTAGTGCAGGCGGCGGTGTGTGGTGCAGGCGGCGGTGTGTGGTGGAGGCTGGGGTGTGTGGTGGAGGCGGCGGTGTGTGGTGGAGGCTGGCGGTGTGTGGTGGAGGCGGCGGTGTGTGGTGGAGGCGGCGGTGTTGCAGATAGTACTTCCTGCCGGTCTTAAGATCGTAGATTTGAAGCCTCGTCGAGTCCGATTTTTTTTTTTTAAATTAACCTAGGCCTCCAGATCTACCTAGAGTAACTGAAAAATTCTGGGATATGACGTAAATACGGCCGGAGTGATTTTGACTGCATCACCCACCGATTAGCCTTTTAATATATGGGTTTAGCATCATATGCACGATACGTCACTGGCACACAAATGTTTCCTACGTACTCTGGACTGCAGATTGTGTCTGTCAGGCGCTTTGTTAGTTACTTTTGTATTGCTCAGAGGCTCCGAAACTTGGGGTCTCAGATTCCTATAGCCAACCAGTCCCCCAATTTGGTTCTGAGGGTTGGTTCGACCCAATTTATCCATTTATAGAATTTAACTTGAAAAGTATCTGTTCATTCACTTTAGATTTGTTTTACACATATTATTACGTTTATTTGTTGTTCAGAACAATATCAATAATATTACTGTGCTCTTAATTTAGGATTAGACCCTCCTGAGGCTTCCTGCCCATGTTTCTTTAGTCTCAGGGCCGCTAGGACAGCTTGACCCTTGACGCTTGGGTCATGAGATACATCTTTAATATTTTACTATCTTCTAACGACTATTTATTTACTGGACGTAAAAAAATTTACAGCAGCCAAAAAAATGCTAGGGTTGGTTCTGTAACATCCGGTAAAGTTAGTTGTGTAACTAACTAACCCAGTGGTTGTCAAACTTCCTAATGCCGCGACCTCTTAATACAGTTCCTCATGCGATGGCATATAATTACATACAATTAGTTTCGTTTCTGCTTCATAACTTCAGTGATTTGTGTTTTCTGATAGTCTTTCGCGATCCGTGTGAATGGGTCTTTAGCCCCCCCCCCCCCCCCCCCCAGGGCCGCGATCCATAGTTTGAGAACCGCTGAAGTAACCGATTATTATAAAAGCTTTACATCTGTATTTTTCTTGTTTTCGAAGATCCCTTTGTTTCGTATTGCCCCAAAGACGGACATTTGCTCTTAGCTACCTTCTCTATCTATATGACACACAGGGGCACTAGAAACTGTTGACTAAAACAAATACTGCTCCCACCCCACCCCAAGGAGAGCTAATCTCTGAGGAGAGCTAAGCTAAGCTCTCAAACTATTTAGGAGTAGGCTTAGACTCCACCCCCCCCCCCCTCACTCCCATTTTGCCACCCCTATAAAAAATTTAGAAGAGATTTGAGCTACCCATCCCCCATGTTTTCTTGGTGTCAGCGCATAATTATTGGGGAGCCACAGTAAAGCCAGAGCTTTATATGCAGTCACACGGCACGACGCTTTGATCACGTCTTTTTTTTTCGTAACTAACCTAAATCTTCAGTAACAATTTTCAAAGCAACAACTTTCTGACATTAGCAGAATAAAATGATAAGAGAAAGAGATACATTTTAACTGTAGATACGGCATCACTCATGTACCGTGTATTTACTTCTATTTCCAATTAATTGTCACAAAAAAGGGGAGTCACAAAATCATTGTCTGGAAATAGAGAGAGGTGCCAACCGACTAACTATATCTAAGGTTCAAGGTTCCTGCACACATTCATACTAGAACCTAACTATGTGTTCCAGTGCTACGGGTGTTTTAAGCCCATGCCTTCTTGCTTGTTTCAGCATATCCGTGTTTCCACCCCTCCTCATATAATTTTCTGCTTCTGGTCAATTGAACGAATAAACTAATCATTTTCACAGACTTAGGAATGGAGGAACGAAAAGGCAGACGTCGGCGAGGCGCTTAAGGAGCGAGTGAACAAAACAGAAGCACAAATAGGTCATCAGTTTATAAAGAGAATGTGGCAGCAGGGAGTGATCAGGGGACCTGAGACTAAACGCCCCGACAAACCGTGGTGGACACATAATCAACATGCGCTATTGATCCTTGGTGCTTAAAAAAAAAGGTAAAGTCGGGAGATTTGAACCAGCGTTATTGCACACGGTTATAAACCATAAGTGCTCTGTCACCAGTACGGACAGCTGATTAGAATTGTCCGCCTGTGTCGCCGTTCGCACGTAACTCTGTAGCTACAGCGACGTTCCTCCATTTACCCCAGAGTGTCAACTCTGGTACCCATTTCCTAGAGGCTGGGTGAACTCCGGGAGCCGCTCGGTTTCGAACACCGACCGTGGGTTGCAGCGAGTCGCAGCTGAATTTGAAAGCAAGCTTCCTATCGACTGAGCTAACGCGGCACTCGATCCTTGGTGCTATCGGAATTGAAATTCTGCCCACAACAATGGACTACAAAACAACATTGGGCTACACCACAACACTGGGCTACACCACGACACTGGGCTACACCACAACACTGGGCTACACCACAACACTGGGCTACACCACAACACTGGGTTACACCACAACACTGGGTTACACCACAACACTGGGCTACACCACAACACTGGGCTACACCACAACACTGGGTTACACCACAACACTGGGTTACACCACAACACTGGGCTGCACCACAACACTGGGCTACACCACAACACTGGGCTACACCACAACACTGGGTTACACCACAAAACTGGGCTACACCACAACACTGGGCTACACCACAACACTGGGCTACACCACAACACTGGGCTACACCACAACACTGGGTTACACCACAACACTGGGCTACACCACAACACTGGGCTACACCACAACACGGGCTACACCATGACACCGGGCTACACCACAACACTGGGTTACACCACAACACTGAGTTACACCACAACACTGGGCTACACCACAACACGGGCTACACCACAACACGGGCTACACCATGACACCGGGCTACACCACAACACTGGGTTACACCACAACACTGGGCTACACCACAACACTGGGCTACACAACACTGGGTTACACCACAACACGGGCTACACCACAACACGGGGCTACACCACAACACGGGCTACACCATGACACTGGGCTACACCACAACACTGGGTTACACCACAACACTGGGTTACACCACAACACGGGCTACACCACAACACGGGCTACACCATGACACTGGGCTACACCATGACACTGGGCTACACCATGACACCGGGCTACACCACAACACTGAGTTACACCACAACACTGGGCTACACCACAACACTGGGCTACACCACAACACTGGGTTACACCACAACACTGGGCTACACCACAACACTGGGTTACACCACAACACTGGGCTACACCACAACACTGGGCTACACCACAACACTGGGCTACACCACAACACTGGGCTACACCACAACACTGGGTTACACCACAACACTGGGCTACACCACAACACGGGCTACACCACAACATTGGGCTACACCACAACATTGGGCTACACCATGACATTGGGCTACACCACGACATTGGGCTACACTATGACATTGGGCTACATAATGACACTGGGCTACGCCACGACACAGGGCTACAGCACGACACAGGGCTACATCGCGACACTGGGCTACAACCTGGTATCAGTGAGACAACAAAAATAGAAAATAAGAAGAAAAAAAGCTTTACTGCTATGCTTTATGTTCAATCGAAGGATCAACATCATGGCACAAGGATGGTAACCCATAAGTGCTCCATTCTACTTCTAACTCAAGCCTGAGTCTGGAGAATCTCAGCGCAGTGCACAAACTTCGTTGCACCGGCGAGGATCCGGAAATACTTTGGGTAGATTTTGAACTTGAAATTTTGCCCATGCAGCGCCGGTAGGCTACTATTATTCGATTCCCAACTGCTAAAGTATTTTACGTTTTACGTTTTACACACGGGCGTCCGATCTTACTAACCAGAGACAAGGGAAAATTACTAGAAAAAATGTCAGCCTTCACCAAGGCTTGAACCCGGCACCTCCAGCACTCGAGGCGGACACTATACCTCGAGACCACTCAGCTCTCTTGCTCTGTCTGCTGAAGATTAGGAGAGAGCGCTTATGAGAGTGTCAGACCTGCAGTGATATCTGTTCTTAACTTAACTCTGTTTCTTTGTATTTTAAACCAAATGGGTTTTGCATTGTTAAAGTAGAAACCTTATCTGAAGATAAGAAACCTCGTGTGGCTTATACTCCTTCTGTAGGACACTCATCCAAACGTAAATGTCTTTATTAGATTTCATAACATATAGACGAAATCAATGTAGATCAAACATAATATTCGCCAATCTAATAATATACATCCGGAGTTTATTGCAAAATTATGATCTGTTCAATTCAACGACACGGAAAATGCCTTTATTACGGAGGTCAATAATTGTAGAGGGGATGTGGGGTTGGAGAGAGGGTAGGAGAGAAGGTTGGAGAGAGTGTGGGAGAGAGGGTGGGAGATAGGGTTGGAGAGAGGGTGGCAGGCTGCCGGAGACAATTAAATCTGAGAGCCCGGTTGTTGAAACAAACCATGACTAATTCACTTGTTCTCACGCCGCCATTTTGATCGAAAGTATACCTGATGAGGGAAAACCCGTCAGGGAAATCAAGTTACAGGGGCCGAGTTGTATACACACCAGAAGCGCTGACACAAAGAAAGCATCGGGGCAAGCTGAGTCACTCACCCCAAAAAATTGTTTTATAGAAGGAGCTCAAGAGGTTTTAATACTGTTTACGTGCGTAATAATAGTACTTATTATGTTTTTCTTTGTAGCATTTTTCGGTTGTTACCTCTGAAAGGTCGGATTCCTCGTTCATTTCTGGACTGTAGTTTTGTTCCAGGACTTGAATTTTGTGTGCAGATTTGGTTTACAGGTCTGGCTTTTTTGTTTGCAAACTCTTTGATTGATTGATGTTAAACCCCACTATTCGAATGAGAATCGCCCATGGAGAGATCCCAGAAATCCTGTTCAACCGTTAGATAATATTAGGGTCTATGGCAACAACCAGAATGGTGCATTAAAATAACGAAAAATGCGTGCCACATGGCGACGGAGAGTATAATAAATATGCAGACTGTTTGTTGCTGCTTCTCAGGCAGTGGCACTCCAACCTCAAACGAAACTTCACTTAATTAGTCGCACAAGCCTGTTAGGGGAGCAATAGCTCTACCCCCTCCACCCCCACCCTCCCCCAACTGTAGAATAATTACTATGACTATTTAGTGCTGAATAGCCAATAAATATTTTTTTTTAATGTGACATAATATAAAATGTATAAACACCTACTTCAAAACTAACTTGTATAAAAGGTTGACAACATGCAAAAGTTACTGACATCAAGAGAAATAAGCAATACATTAAAAATGAGAATTGTCAAATGTTATGTATTCTCAACCATAATGTATGGCACAGAGACATGGACAATGAACAAACAACTGGAAAATCGTATCAATTCTTTGAAGATGTTGATATACAGAAGATTAGGTAGTATTTCATGGAAACAAAAGTTATCAAATACAGAGGTACTGAGGAAATTGGGAATGAAAAGAGAGTTGCTAGGTGAAATGAAAAAGAGACAAGTGAAATATTTTGGCCACATTAAAAGACATAACAGTATTGTAAAGATCATCCTAGAGGGAAAGGTTCAATGTAGGCGAGCAAAAGGCAGACAGCGTTACAAGTGGGAGGATAACATCAAGAGATGGACGAACAGCAGTATGAGTGAGTGTACATCAAGGGCAAGGGACAGGGCTTGTTGGAGTTGCAGCCAACCTTCATTGTGGAGACGGCACCTGATTGATTGATTGATAAAAGGTTGACAAGCTGTATGTACCTACTGAGGCCTACTGGGTATTAAATGATCCTGCGTGCCCAGTTCTCAACCATTTGAAAATACACATCGTTTATTTCTTCTTTCTCTGTCCCTCATTCTCCCCTCTCACTTATCGCTCTTCCTGTCTCTGTCCCTCATTCTGCCCGTCTCACTTATCGCTCTTCCTGTCTCTGTCCCTCATTCTGCCCGTCTCACTTATCGCTCCTCCTGTCTCTGTCCCTCATTCTCCCCCTCTCACTTATCGCTCCTCCTGTCTACTTTATACAGTCGGCGTCTGGGGCTTAGGCGTTGCGAATGCGCTAATGCCAGGGTACCCGGTTCCATCCCAGCTGTTGGCGATTTGACAGCAGACTACCTTGCGTTTGTTTAGACAGGGGTATTGAGAGTAGACCGTTGGGTACAATGGCACAAATTAATGTATGTAAATTTGTCTTGAAAAAACAAAACGGCCAAGAAATGCTAATTTTCGGTTTTGCAACTTCCAGAAGGGAAATCATGACTATAGCACTCCATCTCTCTCTCTCTCTCTCTCTCTCTCTCTCTCTCTCTCTCTCTCTCTCTCCCCCACCCTCTCTCTCTCCCTCTCTCTTTCCCCCCTCTCTCTCTCCACCCCCTCTCTCCCCCTCACTTCTATCTCTTCCCCTCTCCCTCTCCCCCTCTCTCTCCCCTCTCTCTCTCACCACTCTCTCCCCCTCTCTCTCTCACCACTCTCTCCCCTTCTCTCCCCCTCTCTCTCTCCCCTCTCTCTCTCCCCCTCTCTCTCTCCTCCTCTCTATCTCTCTTCCTCTCTCTCACCCTCGCTCTCTCTCTCTCTCTCTCTCTCTCTCTCTCTCTCTCTCTCTCACTCTCTCTCTCTCTCTCTCTCTCTCTCTGACGCAAAACAAGAATCTCTATGTTCGAACACACGAGAGCCCAAAGACAATGTTTCCCGAACGCAAACAATGCGGAGACCAAACAATCCGGAAAGATGACAACTGATATCAACTATGTGCACGTTCTGTAGAGATAAAGACACAAACGAACATTTTTTGATTTTACAATTCCCGGCATTTAGGACAAGATGAACGCGCTCCCACACTTGGTGATATTGTGTGTAAAATATTAAAGTAAAAAATTAATCTTTAAGATAAAACATCTGTGGACGGTCAGAGTGATAGAGCAGAGGATGATTACACTGATCTATCACGATACTGTTTCGCAGCGAGATAACAATCAGAAGACGTCTGGGACGAGAAGAAGGGAGACAAAGCATTGAAGGACGACAGAGGTCATTCTTTCAAGCAGGTCCTTAACCAGCCTCTCAAGAGCGACATATGTTCCTCTGACACCGTGGACTTGTGTGCGGTAATAGCTTTGATTTTCTCTCGGGTTTTTATGGCGGGCAATTGAAGTTTCTTTCTTTAGCGCGAACTTGTGAATCTTGTCTTGATTGCAGGAGATTTTTAGGACTTTTGTATGAAAACGAGAATTCTGCAGAGGGTGACAGCAAAAAGTCTTGCATTGGGTGACAGCGGACCAGGGGATGACAGCGGGAAGTCTTGCATAGGGTGACAGCAGACCAGGGAATGATAGCAGGAAGTCTTGCAGGGGGTGACAGCAGACCAGGGGATTACAGCAGGAAGTCTTGCAGGGGGTGACAGCAGACCAGAGGGTGACAGCAGACCAGGGGATGACAGCAGGACGTCTTGCAGAGGGTGAAAGCAGACCAGGGGGTGAAAGCAGACCAGGGGATGACAGCAGACCAGAGGATGACAGCAGACCAGGGGATGACAGCAGACCAGAGGATGGCAGCAGACCAGAGGGTGACAGTAGACCAGGGGATGACAGCAGACCAGGGGATGACAGCAGACCAGGGGATAACAGCAGACCAGGGGATGACAGGAGGAAGTCTTGCAGAGGGTGACAGCAGACCAGGGGATGACAGGAGGAAGTCTTGCAGAGGGTGACAGCAGACCAGGGGATGACAGCAGGAAGTCTTGCAGAGGGTGACAGCGGACCAAGAGGTGACAGCAGACCAGAGGATGACAGCAGACCACGGGATGACAGCAGAAAGTCTTGCATTGGGTGACAGCAGACCAGGGAATGACAGCAGAAAGTCTTGCAATGGGTGACAGCAGACCAGGGAATGACAGCAGAAAGTCTTGCAATGGGTGACAGCAGACCAGGGAATGACAGCAGGAAGTCTTGCAGAGGGTGACAGCATACCAGGGGGTGACAGCAGGAAGTCTTGCAGGAACTAGTAAGAAATGACACCAGAAATGCTTGCAGGGGTCGGTGATGTGAAAATCTTCTTTGACTGCTTTTCCAATACTTTTTTTTTTTTTTTTAGCAATATTGGATTGAGCAGTCCGCGTGTATGCAGATTTGACCAGATTCCCCTCAGACCTTCATGCAGGCCTACTATCACTGCTATTAAATAACTCTTAGATACACAAATAGTACAGATTATTCCTTAGCGTAAACAGTTTTAGTGGGTGTAGGCTTACATTTGAAACCAAAAAATGGAGAATAAAGATGAGGCAAGACAATATTAAGTAGTATATTATAAAACCTAAAATCCGTGTGTCAGTCTGCCCGGTACTTGCCAATGGACACCTCCCAAACAGTGACCAACAGAAGGGTCAAATTAGCAGATCTTATTTTGGCTGCAACGTGTAGGAGGTCTACTACGCTGTGTGCAGCAAGTTATTCACGTATTTCTAATAACTAACGCCACCGTCACAAAAAGTTAACTAGCAATGCAGCTGTTTCGCTTAGAACTTACTTTTTTTTAACTTTTATTTGTCCTTTCTAACAACCCTTGAAAGGAGGTACTAATAGCAGAAAGTACGGAATGCCTACAAAACCACCTAAATCAAATTAATAACAAAGCCCAGGAATATATTATGAAAATAAAAACTACGAAGAAAAAGACAATGTTGATAGGAAGACTGAAAGACAATTCAGAAATAAAATCAAACACACAATGCTTTGGGACAAACAGAGAAATTCAAGTATTTGGGGAAAGGGGGGGGGGGGTGTGGGTTGGGGGGGATTTTCACATCCGATGGAAAACTGGACAGAGAAATTAGCTCCAGATGTGCGAAAGATAATCAGGTAATGGGGCAACTATCTCCCCTGCTGACACACAAGCAGATACCCCGGAGTACTATAGTGAATCTTACTAGAGATGAAATGCCTTAGAAAAGCTGCAGGGGTTTCAGGCAGAAAGGCAGAATACGAAATTTGACGAATGCCAGTTTTACAAGTCATCAAAGAACAACAAACGAAGTGGTCTGGACATCAAACAAGAATGCCATAGTACTGTCTACTACAGCGAGCCACACTGAAAAGTTACACCGGGTATAGAGCAAGCGGAAGACCTCGGAAAACGTAGAGTGATGGAATTAAGAACAGCCTTTCAGAAATGAACAATAATCTTAATAGTGCTCTTGACAGAGCTCACTAATGTATATTACATCTCCCCCCGACACTTCGTTGAAGTAAAAAGGTGGGAAAAGAGTAAAAAGAAGAAGAAGAAGAAGAAGAAGAAGAAGAAGAAGAAGAAGAAGAAGAAGAAGAAGAAGAAGAAGAAGAAGAAGAAGAAGAAGAAGAAGAAGAAGAAGAAGAAGAAGAAGAAGAAGAAGAAGAAGAAAAAGAAGAAGAAGAAGAAGAAAAAGAAGAAGAAGAAGAAAACGAAGAAGAAGAAGAAGAAGAAGAAGAAGAAGAAGAAGAAGAAGAAGAAGAAGAAGAAGAAGAAGAAGAAGAAGAAGAAGAAGAAGAAGAAGAAGAAGAAGAAGAAGAAGAAGAAGAAGAAGAAGAAAACGAAGAAGAAGAAGAAGAAGAAGAAGAAGAAGAAGAAGAAGAAGAAGAAGAAGAAGAAGAAGAAGAAGAAGAAGAAGAAGAAGAAGAAGAAGAAGAAGAAGAAGAAGAAGAAGAACTTCAACATCAGGGCATTCTCATCAAATGACGTACCCATCTTATATGTTGCCATTTGTTTAACTGTATGTCCTGTTTGGGTTCTAGTCTCTAACTAAAAACCACTCGAATGTTCTTGTTTAATCCGCCTCTAGGTCACCCAGCCTAAGACCCTAGAGATGGCCAGTCCTAGTAGTGGCTCCAAAGACAATCTCATTGCAGTGTCCCCCCTGTCCCCACCTTACAGGGGTCAAGAGAACCCAGTGTTCGACAACGACCCCGTGTCCGTATTTTGTACAGCCTCCTCCGCAGACTCAGGGATTCGCCGCTGCTTCCACATTCCCTTCCGAGGACTGCCTCCAGTGAGAAGGGGAAGCTACTTCTCCTTTCTGCCCAAGCAAAACAAACTCAGCCTGGTAGTTCCCTCCCATGCCGGTGAGTGAATTTAATTTATTTTGGATGGACATCTGCATGTTTTCTGTTGCATGAAGTAGACGTTTTCGCTTCTTGTATCCTTGTTGCAGGTATTGTCTTCTGCATTGCTTTTAAATATATTGACGGTTTCATAAATTCGACTCAATTTTATTACCTTTCTTAAGATAAAGACTGTTAATTTAGTGTTACAATATAACTCCTAAAAATATGTATATAAAATACAAAGATCTAACGGCCCCTGTAATGTTCAATACAGTCCCCCCTGTGTGTGTTACAATGTTATTTGAAGCCCCAACCTGGCTTTTGCCGGGGGCCATGAATATAGTCGGGCCATAGATATGGCCTAACGGCTGAAAGGGGTTTCTGTGACTTCACAGATGATCCTCATCCGCATGGTGGCACTTTGTGTCACTAGGTGTTTATCGCTTGTGTGATGTTCTGGTGGGGTACAACTACTTACCTACTTACCTGACGGACTCTAAAAACAAACCCAATGCGACAGGGCTCAGTAGAGGGGAAGAGGAGCAGAGGCAGACCAAGAAAGACCCGAATAGAGAACTTAACTGACTGCACAGGCAGCATGCAAAGAACCATCAACTGCATCGGATCTGACCACCAAAGGTGGAGGAGGATGATCAGACAGTCAACAGAAACTGGTGACACACAGTTTTACCTGACGATAATGATATAAAATACACATGCCATCTTCTTCCACTCTCCCCCCGCCCCCTTTGGGTTTTTTTTTTTCCTGGGCTGCGACCGGCATGTTTCACACATTGAGATTACAAAATCTCGATCTAGATGAGAGACCATCAGCACTTATACCAGATACCTAAATATCATTTATATGTGAGGCAACAGTAACGACTACACTTCCCTGGTCTTAACTACAAGCATGTGGGTGTAAGGACTTCAAGCAACCATGTTTGAGCTGGTTGATGAGCTTAAAACACCTACATTGTCAGCACAATATTAGTGTGTTGGGTTAGAAGCACGCCAGATTGCACCGCGGCCAGCCATCATCATTGTGTTGGGTTAGAAGCACGCCAGATTGCACTGCAGCCAGCCATCATCATTATGTTGGGTTAGAAGCACGCCAAATTGCACACGCGGCCTGCCATCATCATTATGTTGGGTTAGAAGCACGCCAAATTGCACACGCGGCCAGCCATCATCATGATGTTGGGTTAGAAGCACGTCACATTGCACTGCGGCCAGCCATCATCATTATCCTGTTGTACCAACATTGGTCACATCGCACCCGCAGTCTCTTCCTCTATCCCTTCGACATCATGGATTGAATCCAGCCAGCACCTCAAGCCGCTCTTATCAACGTTCATGCTTGTCTCTTTTGGATTTCCTCACTTCTTCAGTCCCTTTATTTCTGCTTTCAGTTCCTGTTGGCTGATTCTCTGCTCCTTCATTCTCGCCATGTCTAGTATAGCGCCATCTTCTCTGTCTTACAACTGACATGACCTTCATTCAGTTGACCAGACATTTCTCTGATTTCTTCTACCTTCTTGAATTTATCCATGATTTTTCTTAGGCACTTGTTTTCAAACTTTTGTTCCATATCTTTAGTGTTTCTTTTACTTTCACTCGCATATGTTTATTGAAAGAATGAAAGAATTTAAAAAAAAAAAAAATTATTCAAAAAACTTGATTTTAAAATTATACAGTTTCGAGTTCAATATTGTGTCCTGGCTTTCAGATAAGACTGATGCCTTGCTAGTGCTTGTTATATATCATTTCTTTGTATCGTCTTCACTATCAGTATGTTACATACCCACCCCAAAAGAAATTGACCCGCTAGTCGAGTGAGTGACGTCAAACCCCTCCAGGAGCGCACAGCGAGGGATAAACACCCATGACACAAAGTGTCACCTGATGAGATTCGCAGGACTTACGTCCCAGAAACCCCGTTCAACATATTTGGTTATATTAGGGCGTCCCACAACCGCCAGGGTGGGACTATCAAATACAGAATTGTGTCCCATATTGGGACGGCTTCTGTTGGTATATCGTGTAATTCTTTTTGACTGTAGCATTACATCTCTGGCCAGATAAAGATATAAAAGGAAATAAAACATGATTTGCGCTTCTCTTATTTATCTTCTTAAAGTATTGCCTATTCAATAAGTCATGCGATTGATTCTATGAGAATTTAGTTTAATTATTATAATTTGTCAAAAAGAAATGAACTGTTCAAATGCCTTTGAAAATAAAATTTTGTCAATATTAAATTTAAAAAAAAAAAAAAAAATTTTTAATCAGGGGAGACAATAATATTTTTTATACAGATCATTCTTTTATTTGGTATTTTCCCTTTGTTATGTTTATTAAAATCATTGGGAAAATGTTTCTGCACTTCACGTGTGGGTTTCAAGGTATTAAACAATAGACCAAGTGCTTTCTAACAGGAAGTCGTTTAAGGCGACAATTTAACGATTTGCTGAAATCGGATGTGTGTGGTGAAAGCTACAGAAATCGCAGCCTAGCTGTAAACCACGTCCTAGCTCCCTACCCCTTTTGAGAAGACGAACGGGGAAGGGGCGAGGTTTCATTTCTTCTTTTTCTTCTTCTTCTTCTTTTTCTTCTTCCCACTACTACTACTACTACTATTCATCCGTATACACACACACACACACACACACACACACACACACACACACACACGCGCACGCACGCACGCACACACACACGCACACATACAAACACGCACACACACACACAATTTTCCTGCTTCACTAATTTCATCTCCAGTCCTCCTCTTCCTTTTTTAAAATTATCATCTCAATCAACATCAGAAGTTCAGAGATTGCGAAGTAATCAAATCTCCTCCGATATCACCATGAGAGGTCCAGTCTTCTTTCACAGATTAAACATGTGCACCCTGAGCATATGCAAACCCTATAGGGCAGTGACGAGGAGAGAAACGGGTGCATACACAAGTTTACCATGGTGTTAACATTTTTAGTAACGTCGTCACCTGGCAACTTGACCCTAGTAACCGCCTTCATGCCAGTTTGTTACTGTCAATTAATGTTTAATATGCGCAGCCTAAAATGCACACACGGGTCCGATTTTACGCCCTTGGGTCCGATTTTACGCCCTTGGGTCCGATTTTACGCCTTTGGGTCCGATTTTAGGCCCTTGGGTCCGATTTTAGGCCCTTGGGTCCGATTTTAGGCCCTTGTCGGATAATACTGGATGTGTAATACATTACCATAAGTTCAAGGGATTACACAGGTCAATGTCTTTCCTGACACAGACAAGATTTGTCTCTCTTGAACCTGCTGCACTTCTTCCTGCCAACCTCACTGTGCTGGGGGTGATGAGTGTCGGGGCTGACTAGCAGATATGCACATGCGTGGCAATTCATTGTTTTAATCTTCATGTTGGAACATCAAGGGGGTAAGCCATCTCTCTGCGTGAAATATTCTTCATGTTGGAACATCAAGGGGTAAGCCATCTCTCTGTATGAAATATTCCTCATGTTGGAACATCAAGGGGGTAAGCCATCTCTCATCATGAAATATTCTTCATGTTGGAACATCAAGGGGTAAGCCATCTCTCTGTATGAAATATTCCTCATGTTGGAACATCAAGGGGGTAAGCCATCTCTCTGTATGAAATATTCCTCGTGTTGGAACATCAAGGGGGTAAGCCATCTCTCATCATGAAATATTCTCAATGTTGGAACATCAATGGGGTAAGCCATCTCTCAGCATGAAAAATTCTTCATGTTGGAACATCAAGGGGTAAGCCATCTCTCTGCGTGAAATATTCTTCATGTTGGAACATCAAGGGGGTAAGCCATCTCTCTGTATGAAATATTCTCCATGGTTGGAACATCAAGGGGATAAGCCATCTCTCAGCATGAAATATTCTTCATGTTGGAACATCAAGGGGTAAGCCATCTCTCAGCATGAAATATTCTTCATGTTGGAACATCAAGGGGTAAGCCATCTCTCAGCATGAAATATTCTCCATGGTTGGAACATCAAGGGGGTAAGCCATCTCTCAGCATGAAATATTCTTCATGTTGGAACATCAAGGGGTAAGCCATCTCTCAGCATGAAATATTCTTCATGTTGGAACATCAAGGGGTAAGCCATCTCTCAGCATGAAATATTCTTCAGGTTGGAACATCAAGGGGGTAAGCCATCTCTCAGCATGAAATATTCTTCAGGTTGGAACATCAAGGGGGTAAGCCATCTCTCTGTATGAAATATTCTTAATGTTGAAACATCAAGGGGTAAGCCATCTCTCTGTATGAAATATTCTCCATGGTTGGAACATCAAGGGGTAAGCCATCTCTCAGCATGAAATATTCTTCATGTTGAAACATCAATGGGGTAAGCCATCTCTCAGCATGAAATATTCTTCATGTTGAAACATCAAGGGGTAAGCCATCTCTCAGCATGAAATATTCTTCATGTTGAAACATCAATGGGGTAAGCCATCTCTCTGTATAAAATATTCTTCATGTTGAAACATCAAGGGGGTAAGCCATCTCTCTGTTTTGAAATATTCCTCATGTTGGAACATCAAGGGGGTAAGCCATCTCTCAGCGTGAAATATTCTTCATGCTGGAACATCAAGGGGGTAAGCCATCTTTCATCATGAAATATTCTTCATGCTGGAACATCAAGGGGGTAAGCCATCTTTCATCATAAAATATTCTTCATGTTGGAACATCAAGGGGGTAAGCCATCTCTCTGTATGAAATATTCTTCATGTTGGAACATCAAGGGGGTAAGCCATCTCACTGTATGAAATATTCCTCATGTTGGAACATCAAGGGGATAAGCCATCTCACTGTATGAAGTATTCCTCATGTTGGAACATCAAGGGAATAAGCCATCTCACTGTATGAAATATTCCTCATGTTGGAACATCAAGGGGATAAGCCATCTCACTGTATGAAATATTCCTCATGTTGGAACATCAAGGGGATAAGCCATCTCTCAGCATGAAATATTCCTCATGTTGGAACATCAAGGGGATAAGCCATCTCTCTGTATGAAATATTCTTCATGTTGGAACATCAAGGGGATAAGCCATCTCTCTGTATGAAATATTCCTCATGTTGGAACATCAAGGGGGTAAGCCATCTCTCAGCATGAAATATTCTTCATGTTGAAACATCAAGGGGGTAAGCCATCTCTCAGCATGAAATATTCTCCATGGTTGGTACATCAAGGGGGTAAGCCATCTCTCAGCATGAAATATTCTCCATGGTTGGAACATCAAGGGGGTAAGCCATCTCTCAGCATGAAATATTCTCTATGGTTGGAACATCAAGGGGGTAAGCCATCTCACTGCGTGAAATATTCTTCAGGCATCGAAGTATGATGCGAGTCAAAATCGATTGAGCATACTCAATTACAATAAAGGAAGCCGGGTCAACATGGCGGCCATAAGTTTTGTGTTTTCCGACTGCTATTTATTACGCACGAAGTACGTGGATTCCGTCCATTATGTAAAGTCAGTGGTGTCCAAAAAATAACATTTATGGTCCACTTTTTCTAGATCTTCGCCGGTACTTCGGAGTTCAGGCATCTGAGCTGGAAGGATTTTGAAAACATTTTTATTAAAGTTGTGATTTGTTGGTCGTTATTGTGGTGGAAGTTTGATGCTTTTGTTTAGTTCTCCGTTCGTCTGCTGTTATCTGGGTACCAACCGGGTACCAAAGTTTCGTACTTCAACATTGATTTATTTCAAACCAGTCGTATTTATTTGGATCTTGCATTATGTTTTAATTATATGTATTTACAAGCCATACTCGCTCCTTATCCGCACATGACTGCAGGTTGTCAACTCCTCCTTTTCTACTACAGAAGGAGACGGAGCACGTGTGGGAATGTCCGGAATGCAGTGTCAACTCACAGCACTGTAGCTTACGCTGGGCTGGTATGACCCTTACGTGTGCCATAATTATAACTTCCTTGGAGATTGATCAGGATATCCTGTCTTATCCTGCCGGTCTGTCCTCGGCACTTAGATTCTAAAGTCTGACGGTGTCAAACCTTCACGTCCTGCCGGTCTGTCCTCAGCACTTAGATTCTAAAGTCTGACGGTGTCAAACCTTCACGTCCTGCCGGTCTGTCCTCGGCACTTAGATTCTAAAGTCTGACGGTGTCAAACCTTCACGTCCTGCCGGTCTGTCCTCGGCACTTAGATTCTAAAGTCTGACGGTGTCAAACCTTCACGTCCTGCCGGTCTGTCCTCGGCACTTAGATTCTAAAGTCTGACGGTATCAAACCTTCACGTCCTGCTGATCTGTCATCATCTCTAAGATTCTAAAGTCTGACGGCATCAAACCTTCACGTCCTGCTGGTCTGTCATCATCACTTAGATTCTAAAGTCTGACGGCATTAAACCTTCACGTCCTGCTGGTCTGACATCATCACTTAGATTCTAAAGTCTGACGGCATTAAACCTTCACGTCCTGCTGGTCTGTCATCCAGATTCAGATCTTCTGATCTCAGTGTATCAGTCTAGCCATGCAGGAGCCCGGGGCAACAAAAGTGGAAGTAGGGAGGGATAAACGACCCATACCAGCAGCAACAGAAGGCGGACGTAGAAAGAACAAGAAAACGAAAAAGGGCCGATTCTCTACATGGCTGTTGATTTTCAATAAAATCACTTCAGCCACAAGTCGTAAACAATCACCCCCTTCCAACCAAACCCCGGATTGTATAAAGTTCCTCGATTCTCCGAGCCTGACGGACCAGGGATTCTCAAACGTATATCCCTTGGCCACAGTCTCCACAAACTTATATCTCATGTAGTTTTTTTAATTTTTAATTTAAGTCGTAGACACTAATAAATTATAGTCGCATATGACGTATAAGGCTAATGTCCTGTTGATATAAGTCATTCGGCACTAGATTAGTGATATAGTGTTAATATTATTCAGGCCGCCTTTGCTTCCGACGACAGTTCTTGCTACCCTACCCAGTTTAGTAATTTAAAAAAAAAGCAACGACGAGCATGCAAACACTGAACGCGGCTGAATGTGCAGGCGGAATCAACGGATCTAACGGTGAGTACCAGCAACTCACTATGGAGCATAACGGGAACGGTGAGGCACCCAGAACACTGTGGTCATCCATTCCACCTGACTCCATTTCCAGTCGACTTTGCTTGTCCTTCCCCTGGTACCTCACTTTATCTCCAGACGTCTTGACTTGTCCTGCCCCTGGTCATATTTTTCCCACCTGACTTCATCTACAGTTGTCTAGACTTGTCCTGCCCCTTGTCATCCATTACACCTGACTTTATCTACAGCCGTTTTGACTTGTCCTGCCCCTGGTCATTTTTTTTTCACCTTACTTCATTTACAGTTGTCTAGACTTTTCCTGCCCCTGGTCATTTTTTTCACCTGATTTTATCTACAGACGTTTTGACTTATCCTGCCACTGGTCATCCATTTCACTTGACTTGATCTCGTCGTCTCCACTTATCCTGCCACTGGTCATCCATTTCACTTGACTTGATCTCGTCGTCTCCACTTATCCTGCCACTGGTCATCCATTTCACTTGACTTGATCTCGTCGTCTCCACTTATCCTGCCACTGGTCATCCATTTCACTTGACTTGATCTCGTCGTCTCCACTTGTCCTGCCACTGGTCATCCATTTCACTTGACTTGATCTCGTCGTCTCCACTTATCCTGCCACTGGTCATCCATTTCACTTGACTTGATCTCGTCGTCTCCACTTATCCTGCCACTGGTCATCCATTTCACTTGACTTGATCTCGTCGTCTCCACTTATCCTGCCACTGGTCATCCATTTCACTTGACTTGATCTCGTCGTCTCCACTTATCCTGCCACTGGTCATCCATTTCACTTGACTTGATCTCGTCGTCTCCACTTATCCTGCCACTGGTCATCCATTTCACTTGACTTGATCTCGTCGTCTCCACTTGTCCTGCCACTGGTCATCCATTTCACTTGACTTGATCTCGTCGTCTCCACTTATCCTGCCACTGGTCATCCATTTCACTTGACTTGATCTCGTCGTCTCCACTTGTCCTGCCACTGGTCATCCATTTCACTTGACTTGATCTCGTCGTCTCCACTTATCCTGCCACTGGTCATCCATTTCACTTGACTTGATCTCGTCGTCTCCACTTATCCTGCCACTGGTCATCCATTTCACTTGACTTGATCTCGTCGTCTCCACTTATCCTGCCACTGGTCATCCATTTCACTTGACTTGATCTCGTCGTCTCCACTTATCCTGCCACTGGTCATCCATTTCACTTGACTTGATCTCGTCGTCTCCACTTATCCTGCCACTGGTCATCCATTTCACTTGACTTGATCTCGTCGTCTCCACTTATCCTGCCACTGGTCATCCATTTCACTTGACTTGATCTCGTCGTCTCCACTTATCCTGCCACTGGTCATCCATTTCACTTGACTTGATCTCGTCGTCTCCACTTATCCTGCCACTGGTCATCCATTTCACTTGACTTGATCTCGTCGTCTCCACTTATCCTGCCACTGGTCATCCATTTCACTTGACCTGATCTCGTCGTCTCCACTTATCCTGCCACTGGTCATCCATTTCACTTGACTTGATCTCGTCGTCTCCACTTATCCTGCCACTGGTCATCCATTTCACTTGACTTGATCTCGTCGTCTCCACTTATCCTGCCACTGGTCATCCATTTCACTTGACTTGATCTCGTCGTCTCCACTTATCCTGCCACTGGTCATCCATTTCACTTGACTTGATCTCGTCGTCTCCACTTATCCTGCCACTGGTCATCCATTTCACTTGACTTGATCTCGTCGTCTCCACTTATCCTGCCACTGGTCATCCATTGTACCGAAAAGTATCTCCGGTAGTGTGAGGCTGACCACATTACTCCATGAATACCAATCCATCTGTGTTGCTCGTTTATCGCAAATGATGACGAGCTCTTTGCAACCAAGCTAAAAAATGATCCCTGGTTGTGAATACGAAAATGATTGAGGAGTCCAATTCGAGCGGGCAAAGTTCTTGAGCAGTTTGGACAAAAACAGATGGAAGCAAAAGTAGAGGTGGGGTTTACAACACGGTTCTTCCTTGTAAGCCTCCGTCTTTCTTCCAGTGCAATCCCCACTGCCTGGCAGGTTGATGCGCCATGTTTGCCATATGTACACCATCGCGATCGGTCCTATGCAGCAATGTAACTAGTACCGCATGTTTTTCTGGTGTCGGCACAGTAGCCACAATTGCTGGATAACTGGCTGGACAAAGAAATACTTTCAGGCCTGCAGCGAGGAGAGCGACGTTCTGTACGTGACATGTTGACTGGATGATTGAATGAACTCTTCAGACACAACGATTACAACTATCATTAGCCTAGGAATTAACATGTTAAAAAGTCTTCTAATTCAATGTTGAATGCACGGTTGACACGTTGTGATGTGGTTTACAGCTTGGCTATAATATATGTGCCTTTCTGCCCAGCATTTCCGAGTTCAACAAGCCTCTGATTAGTATCTTTTACTAAATACTTGTTAGGGGGCTGTGAATCTATTCTTTTTACCCCAAACATGGCTCTTAGTACGCAAACCGGTGAAGGGTGGGTGAAAAAGGCGGGGGTTAATAGCCTTTGTAAAACTTAGGGTCCACGCTGTGTCGTGGAAGTGTGTAGTGTCCAACACAGCTTAGGAACTCGGGATCAAGGCTGTCAGAATTCCTCTAGGATCAAGATATCGATCGGCCATGGCTTCGGTTGGCGCGGATTTCCCTAACTCCCAATAGCAGACGAGTGTCCTACTCGCCCACTCCACCCCCTTCCACTCCCCACACATACGCCCACTCCACCCCCTTCCACTCCCCACACATAGGCCCACACACACACTCCTCTTGTCTTAGTTGGTCTGATTCCTAGTACTCGTCTCAACAGCTCTGCCGGTTTTATCAACTCAGCAGTCATTCAGCATTTTTAAGTCTGTGGAGTTTAGTCACAAGAAAACGTAAAGAAATGATTGATGGTTGTGACTTGTAAAGATGTACGCTACAACCGTTTATAATCCGAACATAGGCATACACACAATACTTCGGAGACTGGAGTAGCCAGTCGCGTGTCTCTAGATTTTGTCATCTACAAAAGCATGTACCAGTTTGCTGGCACCTTTACTTGCAACGATAACAGACTGTAATCTCAAAATCGTAGTCGAGGTTTCAACTTCACTGCATTCGAGTCTCCCTGTACATGATCTGTTCCTGCACCAGTAAAAATGTCCCTCGTGTGTCATTTGAAAAACTGGCGAACAAACAATTAGTCACGGGACAATCCAGAAATGTGCAGTAAAGCAATCCCTAGAGGTGCCAAAGAAAGCAGTCGCCACCAAAAATGTAGTCTGTCGTTGATAGAAGTAGTCGGTCACGATAAGTTCGTCGTACACATGGACATTTATTACACAAGGTATTTTACCAGCCGGTGAACTGGTCTACCGGCCTTATTAATTAACACGACACAATCGCTGTACACATTAAAGGCATCCCACATGAAAAACACAGTGTTGTACCAATCACTGAACTCCGTAGCTTCGGCACCCAAGCCGTAGACTTCCGTTCATATGTGGAAGCTCAAGCTTAGTCATGCAACCATGAAGTTCATTACCTTTGATGGTCAAAGGGGGAGAGAGATGATCTGGCCGTCAACAGCAACTGATGACTCAATGATAGTCTTACAGGACAATAATGATGCATTTATTGTTGTTGTTGCTGATGTTGTTGTTGTTGCTTGCATTTTGATTTCAATAAGAGGAACCTGATAAAAAGAACCATTTCTTGGGTCCCCGGTGAGCTCTGGTTTTCCTAATCAAGTCTACACTATATATCCTAATATACCAGCAATGCATATTTTCACCAGAGCCAGCCTCTATATCTTTCAGAGACCTCCTCATTCATAAGCCCCGGAATCTGGGGATGGGGAAAGATCCAGACCACTGAGTGTCCTGATAAGGCGAATGTAACTAACTTGTTATTCCCTTTAAGGCGCCGGTAACACATCTGAATGATTAGTTGAAAAAATGTTTCTAGAATATAGTCTAATTTGAAATTCACACAGATGTAAGTACGTTGCTTTTAGTCCCCGCTGCATGGAGTAGAAAGGTTAAAGTAACTGTTCCATGGGAATTAAAGAGTTAAAAACTTAGGACAAACACACAAATACATCTAGGTGATCTTGGGTGACCATACCTCCCGTTTTCATCGGAACAGTCTCGTTTTTAGGGGTGTGCTCATGCCGTCCAATCGATACTCCAATATTGTCCAGTTTTTAGGGGTGTGCTTATGCCGTCCCATCGGTACCCCATTTGTCCCGTTGTTAGGGGTATGCTTATGCCATCCCATTGGTACTCCAATATTGTCCCGTTTTTAGGGGTGTGACCATACCGTCCCATCGGTACTCGGTACTCCAATTGTCCCGTTGTTAGGGGTGTGTCCATGCCGTCCCATTAGTACTCCAATTGTCCCGTTGTTAGGAGTGTGTCCATTCCGTCCCATTGGTACTCCAATATTGTCCCGTTTTTAGGGGTGTGATTATGCCGTCCCATCGGTACTCCAATATTGTCCTGCTTTTAGGGGTGTGTCCATTCCGTCCCATTGGTACCCCAATTGTCCCGTTGTTAGGGGTGTGTCCATCCCATCCCATGGTTACTCCAATTGTCTTTTTGTTTTAAAAAGTGATAGCTATGCTATCCCATCGCTACTCCAATTGTCCCTTTAAAAAAAAAAATTAGGAATTGAATAGAAAACACACTTAAATGTGTATACGTTTCTTTTAAGACGTCAAAGTTTTAGATATTTTTATTGCCTGAAATGTGATTATAGAAATTTTCACTACAGCATGTTTTTAAAATTTTTTTTTTATCTTTTTTTAGTGTAGTTACATTGCAGAATGTTTCGTTTATTTCTCTTTTTTTAAATCAATCAATACATTGTTGAGCGAGTAGTTAACTTTCTCAATCCGTTGACCTATTTTAAAAAAAAAGAGGGGGAGGGGAGGGGGAGGGGGAGGAGGGGGGGGGGGGGAGTTAAACTGACTTGCTTGGGATGTGATATTTTTACCTCAAAATATTAGTTGGATGTCCTGTTTTCATCTCAAAATATTATGGGCAGCCTAACAAGATCGTATCTTATAGTCAATACAGCGTATCTAGCAATTGATTTTACCAAATTGCCTAGAAACTGCTTACCTAATCTTCTGTCCGGTTACCTTGACTTCTGACTTCAGCCTGACCTCTAATCATGGGCTACTCGTTCCTGACTGTAATCATTCCGTGCTGTAATCATCCCGTACCGTAATCATGAATCAATCAGTTTTCAAGAGGAAACTACAACGACAAACTCGGTGGATTACTGAGCGTTCATAAAATCAAATACCGCGAAATTTCTGCACTAATTAATTGGCGGGACGGAGGATTGCAGGGGCGGATCTTCAAATGGTAATTTCTGGTCGGAGGGGAGGGGGCGGGGAAAAATACACGACTTGGAGAGTACGTATGTAGTAGAACGTATGTAGTAGAACGTATGAAGTAGAACGTATATAGTAGAACGTATGTAGTAGAACGTATGAAGTAGAACGTATGTAGTAGAACGTGTGTAGTAGAACGTATGAAGTAGAACGTATGTAGTAGAACGTATGTAGTAGAACGTATGAAGCAGAACGTATGTAGCAGAACGTATGTAGCAGAACGTATGTAGCAGAACGTATGTAGTAGAACGTATGAAGTAGAACGTATGAAGTAGAACGTATGAAGTAGAACGTATGAAGCAGAACGTATGTAGCAGAACGTATGTAGCAGAACGTATGAAGTAGAACGTATGAAGTAGAACGTATGTAGTAGAACGTATGTAGTAGAACGTATGTAGTAGAACGTATGTAGTAGAACGTATGTAGTAGAACGTATGAAGTAGAACGTATGTAGCAGAACGTATGTAGCAGAACGTATGTAGCAGAACGTATGTAGCAGAACGTATGTAGCAGAACGTATGTAGTAGAACGTATGAAGTAGAACGTATGTAGTAGAACGTATGAAGTAGAACGTATGTAGTAGAACGTATGAGAATATTCAGGGTAAAGTCAAGACAAGCATACAATCCGCAAACTCAATACACTGAGATGAAAAAAAAAAAGACGGACTTACAATCAGAACATACAACACACTGAGAGAAAAATCATGACAGTCATTTAATCAAAGCGTTGAACAAATTTAGAGTCAAGGCACGACGGGCATATAATCAGAAAAGTCAACTCATTGAGGCAAAAATCAAGGCAGGTAAACAATCAGAACACTCTACACATTGAGAGAAAAATCAAGACAGGCATACAATCAGAGCACTGAAAACATAAGGGGTAAAGGAACGACGGGCATACAATCAGAGCACTGAAAACATTAGGGGTAAAGGAACGACGGGCATACAATCAGAGCACTGAAAACATTAGGGGTAAAGGAACGACGGGCATACAATCAGAGCACTGAAAACATTAGGGGTAAAGGAACGACGCGCATACAATCAGAACACTGAAAACATTAGGGGTAAAGGAACGACGGGCATACAATCAGAACACTGAAAACATTAGGGGTAAAGGAACGACGGGCATACAATCAGAACACTGAAAACATTAGGGGTAAAGGAACGACGTGCATACAATCAGAGCACTGAAAACATTAAGGGTAAAGGAACGACGGGCATACAATCAGAACACTGAAAACATTAAGGGTAAAGGAACGAAGGGCATACAATCAGAACACTGAAAACATTAAGGGTAAAGGAACGACGGGCATACAATCAGAACACTCAACACATTGAGAGGAAGCAATACGAGCAAACGATTCGTCGTCTGCTACTTGTACCAAGAGAACTGGAACTCTGAAAGCACAAGGTAGAGCCGGAGCACTCTGTGGAATGCTCTGAGTGCTGTGGTTTTGTTTCTCAACTGACAACTTTGTGTGGCTTGTGTATGGAATGATTGGCTGACTGTTTTTGTGGCAGTGGGAGCGGCAAGGGGGTGGGGGTGGGGGCCGAAAATACTTCATTGTATTTCGATTTAACAATGTAGCAATGCATATGAATAGTTGCAGGGAAATAAGCCTGGCAATACATTCTGCAATGTTATGTGTCCACATTAATGAAAAAGTTATGTCTTTAATTCCCCATAAGGCACACGCACTCCTACAAGAATAATGTCAAAGGTAAGAAAGGCTATAAAACACAAATACTAACTGAGCTTTAGATCCATCTACTACACAACACACATCCACTCATTACCATAAAATTGCTACCAAATTACAGAGATTAAAACATTTAACGTCCATTAAAAAAAAAAGAGAGAATGAAAAGTTTGAATGTGTAAGGGTAAACGCTAAATTGCCCGGTCGTCTCTCCCCCCCCCCCCCCCTCCCTTTTCCCCGATTGAATTGCATGGTCGTCTTCTATCTGGGACAAACATCGCATTACCAGGAGGCAAATTAAGATTTCCATTGGCCACTGTGTGGCTCGTTCAGAGGTTGAATGCGTGATTATTTGTAGCGGTTCTTTTGCAGTAAGAGAGAGAGATTATTCAATTGATAGTTGTGAATAGATTCTTTCGGTTTTTATACTTATTTTTTTTTCTTGTTTGTTTGATACTTTGATTTTTTTTTTTCTTTTTGGAAATATATTACAGACATACAATAGAAGTGATTCATTTGCAAGAGATTATTATCAGATCACTTTTACAACCCTAAAGGTACCCTGGTCTCTCTCTCTATATATATAAATATATATATATATATATATATATATATATATATATATATATATATATATATATATATATATATATATATTACAGAGTGGAAATTTAAGACATCGCAGGAACCCCGTCCAAATGTGTGAATACCAGAATCACTCAGCCATAAGTTTTAAGTGTGAATGTATGAATGTCTGTGTCTATGTGTGTGTAGTGTCGTGTTAGGGTGTGCATGTGTGCAAGCGTGTATGTTTGTGAGTGCGTAATTGTAAGAGTGTTAAGACGGTGTGTATGTGTATGTATGATGTGTGCATATGTATGTGTGTAAGTGTTTATGTCTTTTTTTTGCTGCCATAGGAACCCAGTGGTTATAGAATTATCTTTTTGCCATACAGCTGCACGCGCCACGAACGACTCAGGCATAGGTGAGGGAACGTGTGGGCTCAAACACCTTGAGGCTCCTCCCCCCCCCCCCCCCCCAAAAAAAAAAAACTGTTTAGAGTTTAGGGGAATTCAGGGTCCTCTCTCCCATAATGCATAGGGTCGCTGAGCTCTGGGACTGTAGGCCCCCGAACTGTACATAGACGTTCTCGTTTCAAGTATGCGTTTAGCATTTCAGATATTCGCATATATTACTGTATTCCATTCAGCACACACAAATTAAAAATTGTTGTTGTTTTTTTTTAAAATCATTTTGCGCACTTAAATAAGGCTTTCACCGATTGAGATTCGTTACCAGAGCATTATAAGTGGGCAACACCCAACTCTTCTAAAGATTTCTGTTGGTGCCAGCAAGCCTAGACTGATGGCTAACAACTGACATTGAGTAATATCATATACACGACACAAGAGTTCTGCCCTGACAGATATTTGAACCCGCTTCATCGCGCTCTGTTCTAGTGACGAATACACAATTTAGCTCCAGTGTGTTAATAGAGAGAACCGACATATCATATGCTTTAATGTGCGTGTAAGATAAAACAAAACAAAAACCAATGTAAACAGTGTGCTGCAAGATTCGACAGAGTTACATTCCGAGGAACAAGAAACGAACTCGAACCCAGCTACACTGTAGGTAAAGCACGGGGTAAAGTCGTTAACCACTTCATCGCGAAGACTTCTCTGCTACTTGTGGACCTTCTGCCTTTTTTATTGTTCAATTTACAGAAAGTCTGTAAGCAGTTTTACCTTTTTTTTTGTTTTTTGTTATAAGGTTGGGTAAAGCTCACTGAGAAAAGCAAAGAAGTCGGGCTCTGGGCGCTGTGACTGAACGTTCATTCACGCGTCCTTCATTTGAATTTTTTTACGTCTAAGTGGCAGGGTTGTCAGGTTGTTGCCAGGTTGTATTGTGTCTACAGTCTTACTTGTGAACAGGCTTCTTCTGTGTTACAGGATGTTAGCTGTTTTAACCACCCCATAACGTGTACAACTGGCCCTAACCCCCAATCCCTCCTACCCCACACACTGGGCCTAGTTCCCACGAGAGAGTGAATTCTGCGCTCTGTGGTTTCAGACTTCTTAATCTGTTGAACTAGCGCCTAAAACGCTGTGTTACTCCAGAAACGCAACGGTACCCTTTTCGTCGCCCGCCAAAGCTGACAGTTGAAATAAACTCATGTCCTACTTATAATCATAGACGGCTGTCATTTACCAACCAACAAAAACAAATTCTGCTTACAAGTGAAAACACATTGTCGGCTGCCGCTAATCAGGTAACAACGAATAACATGCTACGCAGAAAGCTTTGTGAAGACGAAAGTAGACTGGGACACCCCTTTAACGTAGACCAGCCTGAGCAAGCAACAATGAAAGGGCAGCTAGGGTGTAGCTGGGTCCGAGTTCGTTTATTATTCTGTCGCACTGTTTACATAAAAATATAAATCTCACATGCACATTATCGAATGGGAAATGTCAACAACTGATGCTGGCCGATTGCTGATTAAAGTTGGACAGGTTTTGTGGCGCGGACTATAGCCTTCATCAGCACAGTTCATCACAGTGGACACATATATTCATCTATCCTTCGACGGCCATTTGATCTGCTCAGACGTGTCCATCTAAGGCTGCATTGTTCTCAGATGTTGCTACTGAACTTTAGCCTCTGCTGTTCCATTCAAACCAGAAATACAGCCTATTTGTCCTGACAGTAGTCATGAGGTGTTCGCCTAAAATAATTTGTTTATTGGAATCTCTAACAAATAAGACATTTTGTTGTACATAGGGGAGAGTGTCAACCCCCCCCCCCCCCCCCCCCTTTTTTTTTTTCTATATTGTGTAAAAAGGAAACATTCAGAGCAAGGTGTGACCCCACAACATTGGTTTTGTTCATACTGAGCCAGATATCAAAGGTCAACGCAGCTAGTCATGTGTGCCAATGCGTGTGTGTTCACGCGTGTGTCCACGTTTATGTTTCAGTGTGAATTGGTCTCTGTGTGTGTTTCTGTGTGTTTAAGTGTGCCTCTTTGTTGTGTATGTGTGT
>CAJHNH020001840.1:37500-141566 GCA_905116865.2 Candidula unifasciata
CATGACGTCATACACTAAGCACATCTTGGAAATTTTCCGGTTTTCTTCTAGCAGTCTGCTTTAAATCAGACTCCCCCCCCTCCCCCTCCCCCCCCCCCCCCTTTCCCATCCTCCCCCGTCCCAAAAAATAAGTGAAACATTTCAGATGCGTGTAGTTTGATTCAATGAATAATTTCTGCCTTTTTGTGATACCAAAATGGAATTTTGTTTATGTGCCTCACGAAAATGATCTCCCCCTGTTTGGGGAAGAGAAAATGGCGGGAGGTTGCCTTGAAAGCAAAAGTTATCGATTTCCCAGCACAGTGTATTGGTGAACATCCTTGAGAATAATGAACTCGTTCAAATGGCTACGATTCTGGAATTGTAAGTGAGCTATTGAAAGCTCTCGGTTATTGTTTAATACGATGATGTAATGAGATTATTTAATGAGATATGTTAAGTAGGAACGAGTGATGTAGGTTCATTAGTGAGAATACACAGTACATTTAACGTGAGTGTTTGTTAGTTTTACATAATAAATTATCTAACTTTAGATCGTTCCAGAAATCGTGACCAGCTTTAAAAATCTGTATCCCAGTAACAGTTCGGTGTCATCATCATGTACCCTGTCAACTGGCCTAGGCGCTTATGCGTCTCCACAGATCACGATCCCTGGTTGCCTAGAACAGCTCTCTTGATCATATCCCTCCATGCCATCGTTTCAGCCCATCCAGCATCGTCTTTCTTGGTCTGCCTCTACCCCTTTTTCCACGGATATTTCCAGCTGTCACGACGTTCTTCAATGTCTCTCTTCTCAATATGTGGCCCAAAAAAAAACAGTGTTTGTCTCTTTCTTATTGTTGTATATAGAGATCTACTTTCATTAGCTTCTTTCAATCAATCGTTAATAGTGTCTCTGGCCCTCCGAGGTATTCTTAACTTTCGTCTTAGAAACCACATCTCTGTTGCTTCCAAATTCTTCTAAATTTGTTCACTGACTTTCCAAGATTCGCTGCCATACAGGCGGAACAGGTTCTATGTAACCTTTTAACATCCTCGTTCGGTGTAAGTTGTTAAAGTGTGGCATGCAACCTGTTAATAATCAGATGTCCATTTTCTTAACGTAAAGTAACCTCTTATTTTTAGTCAGCCATGTTTGCAGTATTTGAAAACAGAAACCGCTTCAGAACAAACAATTAGTATGCTTACAGGTAACCGAATTAACGGGAACTTTTCAAAACATCGAATTACACGTGTTTTGTAGCCGTTTTTTTTTTTTCATCTCCAGCCTTAGCCTCCCGTAAGTTACATGAACACAATTGTTCACTGAATGCGGGGTAGGCTATTAAAATAATGGCTGAATATATGAACTGATTTTCCAACAATCTTCACGCGATAGTCAATTGCTGTATATTCTGTTTTTGAGGTACACAGATCCTAAGTCAAACAAAGATTAAAGAAAAGTCAAACATTAACGACTGTATTATATAACAACCGATGTCTTCTGCTTGACTGACGATTTTCGGCTGCTTAAATAATCACATATATGAAAGTTCAGGAATTAACTAAAATAGTGGCCTGAGTTGATCAAATCCTTAATCTAGGGACATTCCCTAATCCAGGAACGCCTTATACACAACCCTGTATGTTGGTTTCAGTCCCTAATCCAGGAACGCCTTATTTGTCTACAACCGAAAATTTTAGAGTCGGTCCTTAATCCAGGGACACTTTATATGTCTTCAATCGAAAATTTTGGGGTCAGTCATTAATCCAGGAACGCTTTATATGTCTACAGCCCAATATTTTGGAGTCAGTCAATAATCCAGGGACGCTTTATATGTTTTCGGCCCAATATTTTAGAGTCAGTCCTTAATCCAAGGACGCTTTATATGTTCTCAACCAAATATTTTGGAGTCAGTCCTTAATCCAGAGACGCTTTATTTGTCTGCAACTCAATATTCTGGATTCAGTCCTTAATCCAGGGACGCTTTATTTGTCTGCAACCCAATGTTGTGTAAGTCTCTCAATACTATGGCCTCCTGCAAACTGCGACAGCTCGTCTTTCACTTTATGTCTGCATAGGAGTTAGTCTGCAGCTGATCTCTTCCAAAGGCAGTAGTGCATAATGGGACAGGAGACCTGTATTGAATGTGACTACCCAGACCTTTATTGACTGTGACTACCCAGACCTGTATTGACTGTGACTACCCAGACCTGTATTGACTGTGACTACCCAGACCTGTATTGACTGTGACTACCCAGACCTGTATTGACTGTGACTACCCAGACCTGTATTGACTTTGACTACCCAGACCTGTATTGAATGTGACTACCCAGACCTGTATTGACTGTGACTACCCAGACCTGTATTGACTGTGACTACCCAGACCTGTATTGACTGTGACTACCCAGACCTGTATTGACTGTGACTACCCAGACCTGTATTGACTTCGACTACCCAGACCTGTATTGACTGTGACTACCCAGACCTGTATTAACTGTGACTACCCAGAACTGTATTGACTTTGACTACCCAGACCTGTATTGACTTTGACTACCCAGACCTGTATTGACTGTGACTACCCAGACCTGTATTGACTGTGACTACCCAGACCTGTATTGACTTTGACTACCCAGACCTGTATTGACTGTGACTACCCAGACCTGTATTGACTGTGACTACCCAGAACTGTATTGACTTTGACTACCCAGACCTGTATTGACTTTGACTACCCAGAACTGTATTGACTTTGACTACCCAGACCTGTATTGACTGTGACTCCCCAGACCTGTATTGACTTTGACTCCCCAGACCTGTATTGACTGTGACTCCCCAGACCTGTATTGACTGTGACTCCCCAGACCTGTATTGACTGTGACTACCCAGACCTGTATTGACTGTGACTACCCAGACCTGTATTAACTGTGACTACCCAGAACTGTATTGACTTTGACTACCCAGACCTGTATTGACTTTGACTACCCAGAACTGTATTAACTGTGACTACCCAGAACTGTGTTGACTGTGACTACCCAGAACTGTATTGACTGTGACTACCCAGACCTGTATTGACTGTGACTACCCAGACCTGTATTGACTGTGACTACCCAAACCTGTATTGACTGTGACTACCCAAACCTGTATTGACTGTGACTACCCAGACCTGTATTGACTGTGACTACCCAGACCTGTATTGACTGTGACTACCCAGACCTGTATTGACTGTGACTACCCAGACCTGTATTGACTGTGACTACCCAGACCTGTATCGACTGTGACTACCCAGACCTGTATCGACTGTGACTACCCAGACCTGTATTGACTGTGAACTACCCAGACCTGTATTGACTGTGACTACCCAGACCTGTATTGACTGTGACTACCCAGACCTGTATTGACTGTGACTACCCAGACCTGTATTGACTTTGACTACCCAGACCTGTATTGACTTTGACTCCCCAGACCTTGTATTGACTGTGACTACCCAGACCTGTATTGACTGTGACTACCCAGAACTGTATTGACTTTGACTACCCAGACCTGTATTGACTTTGACTACCCAGAACTGTATTGACTTTGACTACCCAGACCTGTATTGACTTTGACTCCCCAGACCTGTATTGACTGTGACTCCCCAGACCTGTATTGACTGTGACTCCCCAGACCTGTATTGACTGTGACTCCCCAGACCTGTATTGACTGTGACTACCCAGACCTGTATTGACTGTGACTACCCAGACCTGTATTGACTGTGACTACCCAGACCTGTATTGACTTTGACTACCCAGAACTGTATTAACTGTGACTACCCAGACCTGTATTAACTGTGACTACCCAGAACTGTATTGACTTTGACTACCCAGACCTGTATTGACTTTGACTACCCAGAACTGTATTAACTGTGACTACCCAGAACTGTGTTGACTGTGACTACCCAGAACTGTATTGACTGTGACTACCCAGACCTGTATTGACTGTGACTACCCAGACCTGTATTGACTGTGACTACCCAGACCTGTATTGACTGTGACTACCCAAACCTGTATTGACTGTGACTACCCAGACCTGTATTGACTGTGACTACCCAGACCTGTATTGACTGTGACTACCCAGACCTGTATTGACTGTGACTACCCAGACCTGTATCGACTGTGACTACCCAGACCTGTATTGACTGTGACTACCCAGACCTGTATTGACTGTGACTACCCAGACCTGTATCGACTGTGACTACCCAGACCTGTATTGACTGTGACTACCCAGACCTGTATTGACTGTGACTACCCAGACCTGTATTGACTGTGACTACCCAGACCTGTATCGACTGTGACTACCCAGACCTGTATTGACTGTGACTACCCAGACCTGTATTGACTGTGACTACCCAGACCTGTATTGACTGTGACTACCCAGACCTGTATTGACTGTGACTACCCAGACCTGTATTGACTTTGACTACCCAGGCCTTTATTGACTGTGACTACCCAGACCTGTATTGACTGTGACTACCCAGAACTTCTTCTTCGCGTTCACCAGCTGTACACTCTGGTGGAAAGTTCTGGTTGCTCGTCCACTACTGAACTGCAGTCCTGCTCCAGAACCTGAGTGTTGCGTGTGGATCAGTTTTACAGATCTCATTCTCTTGAATACAGACTGTTGGTTCCTTGCCTCTCCAGCAGATGCACTCTGACTGTGACTGTATTGACTTTAACTATCCAGACCTGGAGGGCGAAGTGGCTAGACGCTCGCTTACTGGCCCTATATCTTGGGTTTGATTCCGCAATAAGGCATATTTTGTTTGCCAGCATGAACCTTGGCTCTCAGGTCAATGCAGCGTAAAATGAGTCAGTCAATCAATCAGGTGCCGACTTCACAATCAATCAGGTGCCGACTTCACAATCAATCAGGTGCCGACTTCACAATCAATCAGGTGCCGACTTCACAATCAATCAGGTGCCGACTTCACAATCAATCAGGTGCCGACTTCACAATCAATCAGGTGCCGACTTCACAATCAATCAGGTGCCGACTTCACAATCAATCAGGTGCCGACTTCACAATCAATCAGGTGCCGACTTCACAATCAATCAGGTGCCGACTTCACAATCAATCAGGTGCCGACTTCACAATCAATCAGGTGCCGACTTCACAATCAAGCAAATGATTTCTAGCAGGCTCTATCTCTTGTCTTGGATGCACACACTCTCAGACTGTTCTTCGTTGATCTCTAATGTTGTTCTCCAACTTATATCATTGTCTACCTCTTGCAGTCGACGTATCCCTTCTGTATAGTTAAAAAAAGAGGGTTGTATCTTGTAACACTATTTCAGTTGTTTCCTTTTTATTTCTTTAAGTAACTATCATTTCTCGACATAAGCGCTGCATTTGACTGGTTTATTTGCCACAAAGTAGGAACAATTTCTCTGTACATTCCACTTTTCCAGAGATTCAATTCTACTTTTCAGCTGCCTGCACATGTATCAAGTTTCTGCCCTATACGTTGTGGTTTAGTATAAATATAACATATGACGATTCTCATTTTGAATCTGTTGTTTATCTCTCTTTTTTGTCAATAATATTCACATGCTGTTTAAGACAGCTTAAGCCATTCTTATTCTCTTTCCGAATACTGTTTCACTGCGGCTACAAATTGTTTCGATGTGTCCGGGATAGGAGAAACCTGTTACTTGTTCTGAAATCAAGAAAAGATGTAAATCCGAACAAAAAGTATATTAGCAAGCTTCACAATATAACAAATACAAACAAAACGTGAACGTTGCGGCTATGGAGCCTTAATTAGCACATACAAATCAAACAATACTACACAAATACACAAAATCCCTTAGCTGGTATCTCGAAGTAGTGAGGTCGATAGTTAGTAGTATATTTATCTGCTTTCTGTGATTTTCAATGCAAAATAAGTTGCTTGTAGTGTTATGGCATGTACCTTTTGTCATCGTGATCTCAACCACGGTAGTCAAGTTTCAGTGTACCATTATGTGGTCGAAGTTCTCTGGTTTTTCAAAGGGTCCTTGATCTTACTTACTACCTAGATGGGCATTCAAATCCATGATCTTTTGGCCAGGAAGCAAGTAGTCTAGCAACTGGGCTCTTGCATTTCCTACACCCAGCACAAAGGCATCATATACCCACCTATTAAAACTGAGAGATTATAAAGTATTTACCGTTGAGACATCCAGTTTTGCTTTCGTAATCAATACACATCGTTTCGGATCAATGAGGTCTCGCCGCAGTGCTGACATGTATTGACAAATTGATTCTAGTGTCCTAACAATTCTGATACAGGAAAACAGAATCTACTGCGCATTTGTGGACAGCGAACAGATACAATTGAATCAACTATTGACACATGCCAAGAAGACAAATGCCTTTATTCCGCTTTTTTGTTTACGTCTATTCTGGTCTTCTTATGGATATTGGCCAAGAAGAAAAAAAAAAGACCATGACATCTCAAATGATCTGAATGTAGAGGAAAATTGGCTTGTAAACAGCATCTTGTCCCAAAGGCTAAATTAGTTTAACTATGTTTATCGTTATGGCCGTCCTATGCTTGAATAATATGAATTGATGCAACCTATGGTTCTGTTTCAGTGGTTTAAAACGAACTTTGTCCATATTGCCTAGTTGCGGCTTCCAGCTGTTCGAAAGACGTGACTAACAAAGAAGCCTTTTTTAAAGCTGCTCAGTTGGTCATATGCCTTAGTACACTTGTTTTTGTAGAAAGGCGCTGTCGTCATTAGGAAGTGACTACTGGTTTCAATTTTTACATTGTTTGGTGTGTCTTTCCGCTTTTTTTTTTTTTTTTATCTATGAGAGCCGATCAAAACATGTAAAGTTGTCTGTGACATAACGGCCCTCGAAAGGATAACGAACACCTGATTCATTTGGGAATGTATTGTTTTTGCTTTCAATCCAGTGCAGTGGTACCGAAAGTGTTCCTCTTGTTTTCCGAAAATCTTCTACTGACCCAATATTATATTAGTCGTATTAAAAAACCTATTATAACTTTTAAATAACAGGGAATTGCAACAACAACAACAACAACAACAAACAACAAAGGAAATGCATTCTAGAATTAAGGAGACCCCTAAAACGTATTCAGCAACGGTTGGAGATGACCTTGTGGCTACCACCTGGGAAAGGCTTCTCTAATGCCTCTGATGTTTTACTTGCCTCTTGCTGTGAAGTTCGTCCTTGATGTGTATGGTAGGCCATTTGTGGGTATTATCTATTTATGACCGAGCCACCAGACACATTTAACTCTAGAAAACTTTAGAAACTTACTTTAGGTTGCATTTATAATCTTTGTTGCCGAATTGAGAATCCTCTGTTTAAGCTTGTCATGATAGATTCGACAATCTCCAGCCGTAATGTGATCTCATTTCATTAAGTGTCATCTCTACGTAAACTTGAGCCTTTATTTCTGAGACCATTTACCTCCGCTAATATTTGTGCATTTATATCGATATTGATTGTCCTCAGCTCCTTGCAACTATGTACAAGTATCTTTCCTTTTATTGCTGATGTCCAGTCCTTTCAATCCTGGACATTTCTCTCTTCTGGAGAGTTCTTGAAGATTTAATTCTGTTCCAGACATCCGATCAATGTCATCGTAAACGCTCAGATTGTGCAAAGCTTACCTGCCAATCAATATCCATGTTGTATAATCGTTCACACGCTGCACCATCAAGTGTTCTGTCTTAAAAAAAAATATTTTCGCCTTGTAAATTTTAAAAAATGAGGCAACACATATCTATTATTTTTCCTCTTCCTCACTCCTCCACCTCCTCCTCGTCATCTTCTTCTTTTCTTCTTCTTTTTCTTCTTCTTTTTTTTCTTTTTCTTCTTCTTCTTCTTCTTCTTCTTCTTCTTCTTCTTCTTCTTCTTCTTCTTCTTCTTCTTCTTCTTCTTCTTCTTCTTCTTCTTCTTCTTCTTCTTCTTCTTCTTCTTCTTCTTCTTCTTCTTCTTCTTCTTCTTCTTCTTCTTCTTCTTCTTCTTCTTCTTCTTCTTCTTCTTCTTCTTCTTCTTCTTCAGCGTTTGCCCTTTTAAGGACTGTTGACCTGCTGACAAATTTTGTTGTGGCTTACCGCAAGGCTGCGATGTTTGCGGTTTTTAGCCCAAAACATTCAATTTTAGCAAATCACTAATTAGCCTCGGAAGAATCAGAATGACCACAAAGAATTGTGTCTTTTCATAACCGTTTCATTTCCATACAAACAAAATAACAGATTTTATCTCTGGCTTGTGACTAGGTGGGTCGGTATATAAACCCAGAGTTGTCATTTTGTGTGTGTGTGGGGGGGGGGGGGGAACTTTGTGTAGAGTCTTAATCACGCTGAGCCGGGAATGCAGAGACTGGCCAGCAGGTGCCACAGAGGTGTAAATTCAGCAATTAATTCAAGATAATGCTCGCTCAGAGGATTTGATCATTTACACAGGCGGTTCAGTGTCAAGAGTCAAAAGAAGTGCTTGGGGCTACTTAGCAAAAGTTAATGGTCGACGTTTGGTGCAGGAGAGCCTAGCATATGATACCACAACATCCAGCTTAAGAATGGAGGTGGAGGCAGTCACTGTAGCTTTCCGATGGCTAGAGAACACGACACAAACACACATCGTGATTGTTACCTGATTCAGAAAGCATGCTGAGGAAGATCAGAACAGTTATGCTTCGTGCAGAGTGAGGAGTATTGTCTGGATTTTTTTCACCGGGTACACCGGTGTATTGGGAAATGAACAGGCAGACAGACTGGCTGGCTCTGCACAACTTGGCGGAATACTGATACATGATAAGGCAGACGTGGTTAGTGCCTTGTGGGAGAGCGTGTACAGTTCGGAGGAGCAGATGGATCACCACAGTCTGGTGAGATGGTTGCAGCTGGGAGTGACGAGATGTTCTGGCAGATGCTCGAGGCTCAGAGGAAAGACAAGACGGACGTTTAATCAGAATGCTACTGGCACCATTAGTATCGGAACTCTTCGCTGGCTGCTGAAGATGGGGACAGAGCGCCTATGGGAATAGCCCCAAGTGCTGTGATGTCGGTTCTTGAATCAAATCAAATCAAATCCCTCTCTGGCGTACCGCTCAGGGTGAATGCACACATCCCTCTCTAGCGAACCGCTCAGGGTGAATGCACACATCCCTCTCTGGCATACCACTCAGGGTGAATGCACACATCCCTCTCTGTCGAACCCCTCATGGTGAATGCACACATTCCTCCCTAGCATACCACTCAGGGTGAATGCACACATCCCTCTCTGTCGAACCCCTCAGGGTGAATGCACACATTCCTCTCTAGCATACCACTCAGGGTGAATGCACACATCCCTCTCTGGCGCTCTGCTCAGGGTGAATGCACACATCCCTCTCTGGCCAACCCCTCAGAGTGAATGCACACATCCCTCTCAGGCAAACCCCTCAGGGTGAATGCACACATCCCTCTTTGACGTTCTGCTCAGGATAAATGCACACATCCCTCTTTGACGTTCTGCTCGGGGTGAATGCACACATCCTTCTCTTGCATCACGACCCACTTCGTTCTAATCTCTTGTGCAATCTCTACAGGGAGTAAGACAAATGTTTGCCCAGGTGGTTCAAGTTGGAGATTAATACTGTTTAGATTATTATCGATTACAGCATGGGCTATATATGGGAAATACTAGAATCATATACTTTTTATGTATCGATTGTGTGTGTGTGTGGCCGTGTGGGGAGGGAGGTGTTCCTTTTTTTAAGTCTTTAAATCATGCTTTTAATTGTTATTTACTTTTTTTTTCATATCGCGTGTATTTATCAAAGCGGCCAGACCGGTCTGTGTCGAAGCTAGAGACAGAGAGAAAGAGAGAGAGAGACAGACAGACAGACAGACAGACAGACGGCGAGAGAGAGAGAGAGAGAGAGAGAGAGAGAGAGAGAGGGAGAGAGAGAGAGAGAGAGAGAGAGAGTGAAGAAATCAGAGTAATAGATTAACCTTTAAAAATATCTTAGAGAATCTAATTTATGAATGTATGGTTAACAATGAGTGTGTGTGAGTGTGTGGTTAAGTATGTATGTAACGAGATCACTACAATGGCTGGTTTAATGAAGAATGTTTGGTTAGGGCTTAATGTAAGATTGGCCAGCGTTTCCAGTTTGGGACTTTTTGAAATTAAACTTTCTTAGTTTGTTGGTTTGTGTCTACTAACTTTCTTTGATGTCCGGCCGTCCTTTCTGTCCAGCTCCGTCGTCCTGCATGTATTCCTCATCCCTCCCTCCTTCGCGTTGTTTGTGTCTTTCTACGACTCTCCTTGTCGATAACTCTGCATCTATCTGTCTCTCTATCTGCTTTTAAAACCTATTATTTTTTTTTTTTACCGCAACGAGAAACCAGAACTATTTCTGACAATTAAAACTATGATGTTCCATCTAGCCCATGCTAACAAACTCTTCAGGACAGCCTGTTTGCCTCTACGTGAATGGTGTTCTCTGTTTTGCCTTTCTTTCTAGTCATCCATCTGCTCCGAGAATTGTGTTTCTACCTACTAAACGTGCAGACAGGGCCATGTCTTGCATTCAAATGACCAACATCCTAATCTGAATAGGTAGTCAGTCACATCGCATTCCATTCTTACGAACATTCCATAGAGCTTGTTTGCCTCTAAACACCTGTGTCTTCTGTCCTGCTAGTCTGACTGTCTATCCGACTACTCCTCTCTATCTTTCAGTGTTGCTTCTTTGTTTCCTTCGACACAGAGAAACCAGCGTCATTGACCATTTCAGCACATACCTGTCCTGATTCTGTGGCTGGGGCCGCTTCCTAGTGGATGCTTAACCAGTGTTGGCATTGAGTCTATTACCTACAACCATCCGTCTCTCCTGTCTGATTGTTTGCTTGTCTATCTGTCTGTTCTTTTGTCTCTCAAGGTACTTGTTTCTTTCCTACCCCAGTAGAGAAAGCAACCTCACGTCTGACATTCAAGTACACCAAAATCTCATTTCATGGCTGGCCGCATAGTTCGATGTTTACCCATTTTTTTTATTCAGTCTATTACCTACATACTATCCGTCCCTCTCTGTCTGCCTGTCTATCTCTTCTATCCCTCTGTCTCCTCCAGGTACTTGTTTTCTTTTCATACCCCCTATACGAAGAGCAGCCTCAATCACTTCTCACAGTCTAGTACACACAATCTCATTTTGATGACTGGCCAAATAACAGTCTATGTTTACCAATTTGTCCCCACAGCCAATTGTCGATAACCACAAACCGTTTACACAGACCGGATGGGATTCTGCCACTTCGCTTGTGAGCCCGATCGTTCGTCTGTGAAATTTGAAATGGCCAGTCCTTTATGTTTGCAAGACAGCCCGATTATTTACAAACGACAACGGTTGTGTAAATAACAGCACGTGTGTGTGTTTATGGGCGATTTTTCCTTATAGAATTTTTGTAAAAGTACCAGCTGGGGGTAAATTGAGAGAAATATGTAGCATTCTTAAATAATCGGTGAAAATTGTGTGCATCCTTTCTGGCAAAATTTAGGCGGGTGTTGGTGGCGCAGTAGAACAGTTGTGTGGTCGTGGAGGTGGGGTGTGGGGCTGCGCGAAGTAGCCAGGGCGTGTGAAAAAGGGCATAATGGGACTAACTACATGATGATGATGATATCAAGGATCATTTTTTTTTAAGGTAGGTACTCTTCAATAGATAAGAAGTAGGTTTTTCATTTATTTTTTTTTTAAACTAATGAGATACAATTAAAAATGAGAAGAAGACAGGCTGAAAAAAGTCATACAAAACATTAAAGAGCAACAGATGTGACGGTTTTGCTCTCTGACCAGAATGTCCTGGTACAAACTGCCACAGAAAGCCATGCTGAAAAAAATACCACGAACACAGAGCAGGGGAAGACCATCAAAACGATGGAACGACAGCATCAAAAGCAGCTTTTAAAATATGTAGATCAACTCAAGTAGCGCATAATAAAAAACAAAAAAGTGCACAGTAGTTTCTCATTTCATTGCTTCCTTCCCCGAAACTTCGATGAGCTAGCTGGGGGCTGGGGAAAATAGGACGACGAGAATGAAAGTATCACAGAACACTGTGATGGATGGACTGACTAGCGACATATGAGGCACCGGAGGAAATTAATCTGGGATCTCCAAGACGGAGAAATCATCAACAAAACTGATCCAGATGTCCATTGATCGCCACCTGTGGGGAGACCTGTCTCAACGGCTAAAGTCTACCTTTTTATTACTGGTTTCCACTGGGATTTCTATAGAATGGTTTTAGTTTTCTAGAATCACAAAAATTTATTAACCGGTTTAAATTTGTTCGTCGGGCCCAAGATAGTTTTCCGTATTTGCATTCTTCCTATTCATCGTATTTTAGGAAATACTAGTAATGGGAAAGACCCTTTTCTTCCCAGGGGTAGATTCAGATTTTTATTTATTTNTTCTTAGTTTGTTGGTTTGTTTTAACTTTCTTTATGTCCGCCGTCTTTCTGTCAGCCCGTCTTCCTGCATGTATGCCTCTCCCTCCCTCCTTACGTGTTTGTGTCTTTCTACGACTCTCTTTGTCGATAGTCTGCATCTGTCTGTCTCTCTATCTGCTTTACCTTCTATCTTTTTACCTCAACGAGAAACCATAACTATTTCTGACATAAAAATCTGTTTACTTCTAGCCATGCTAACAACTCTTAATGCAGCCTGTTGCCTCTACTTGGTGTTGTCTCTGTTTGCCTTTCTTTCTAGCCATCCATCGGCCCAGAATTGTTTCTACCTACTAAACGTGAAGACAGGGCCATGTCTTGCATTCAAGTAAACACAGCCTAATCTGATAGGTAGTCAGTCACATCCAGTCATGCTAACAACATTCCATAGAGCTTGTTGCCTCTAAACACCTGTGTCTCTGTCTGCTAGTCTGTCTGTCTATCCGACTATTCCTCTCTATCTTCAAGGTGCTTCTTTCTTTCCTTCGACACAGAGAAACCAGCGTCATTGACATTTCAGCACATACTGTCTGATTCTGTGGCTGGCCGCTTCCAGTGATGCTAACAATTTTTCATTGAGTCTATTACCTACAACCATCCATCTCTCTGTCTGATTGTTTGCTTGTCTATCTGTCTGTTCCTCTGTCTCTCCAAGGTACTTGTTTCTTTCCTTCCCCATAGAGAAAGCAAAATCACGTCTGACATTTAAGTACACAAATCTCATTTCATGGCTGGCCGCATAATTTGATGTTAACCATTTTTTTTATTCAGTCTATTACCTACAACTATCCGTCCCTCTGTCTGCCTGTCTATCCCTCTGTCTCTACAAGGTACTTGTTTCTTTCATACCCCCTATACAGAAAGCAGCCTCACTTCTCACATTCTAGCACACACAATCTCATTTGATGACTGGCCACATACAGTGATGTTTACCATTTTCCCCAGAGCCAATTGTCGATAACCACAAACCGTTACACAGACCGATCGCATTCTGCACTTGCTGGTGAGCCGATCGTTCGTCTGTGAAATTTGGAAATGTGCAGTGTATGTTTGCAGACAGCCCGATAGTTACAAACACAACGGTTGTGTAAATAACAGCATCGTGTGTTTATGGGCGCTTTTTCCTTATAGAATTTTATAAAAGTACCAGCATGGGGGTAAATTGAGAGAAATATGTAGCATTCTCAAATAATGGGGAAAATTGTGTTCATCCTTCTGGCAAATTAGGCGGGTGTTGGGTGGCGTAGTAGGCAGTTGTGGGGGGGGGGGGGGGGGGGGCGCAGTAGCCAGGCGTTGGAAAAGGGCGTAATGGGACTAACTACATGATGATGATGATATCAAGGGTCATTTTTTTTTTCTTTTTTTTTTTTTAGGTAGGTACTCTTCAAAAGATAAGAAGTAGGTTTTTCATTTTTTTTTTTTTAAACTAATGACATAAAAAAAAAAAATGAGAAAAAGACAGGCTGAAAAGAGTCATACAAAACATTAAAGAGCGACAGGTGAGATGGTTTTGCTCTCTGACCAGAATGTCCCGGTCAGCTTAAGTAGCGCATAATAAAAAACAAAAAAGTGCACAGTAGTTTCTCACTTCATCGCTTCCTTCCCCGAAACTTCGATGAGCTAGCTGGGGGCTGGGGGAAAAAGGACGACGAGAATGAAAGTATCACAGAACACCGTGATGGATGGACTGACTAGCGACATATGAGGCACCGGAGGAAATTAATCTGGGAGCTCCAAGACGGAGAAATCAATCAATAAAACTGATCCAGATGTCCATTGATCGCCACCTGTGGGGGAGACTGTCTCAACGGCTACGTCATACCTTCGATTACTGGTTTCCACTGGGTATGTCTATAGAATGTTTCAGTTTTCTAGACATCACACAGTTTATGAACCGGTTTACTTTGTGTCGTCAGGCCTAAGATAGTGTCAGTATTTGCATTCTTCCTGATTCATCGTATTTGAGAAACTACTAGTAATGAATGACTGATATACTGTTTTGTATCATTGCTTGCTGTTGCTGTGATATTGCTGTGATTTTTTATCATTGCTTGCTGTGCTGTTGTATCATGCTTGCTGTGATACTGATTGTATCATTGCTTGCTGTGATATACTGATTGTATCATTGCTTGCTGTGATATACTGATTGTATCATTGCTTGCTGTGATATACTGATTGTATCATTGCTTGCTGTGATATACTGATTGTATCATTGCTTGCTGTGATATACTGATTGTATCATTGCTTGCTGTGATATACTGTTTGTATCATTGCTTGCTGTGATATTGATTGTACATTGCTGTTCATTGCTGTGATATACTGATTGTATCATTGCTTGCTGTGATATACTGATTGTATCATTGCTTGCTGTGATATACTGATTGTATCATTGCTTGATGTGATATACTGATTGTATCATTGCTTGCTGTGACAATACTAGTTACAATACTTGGTCATAAACAGAATGTTTAGTCATTTTCTACATTATCAGCGATGATGAATGACGGCGCTGGAGGGATCTGTCGCTTCTCAAAATCCTACATGCAACAGTTCACGCAAGAAGCATTTGTCAGTCAAAGCCAGGCCCGTGATTGCCCGTGAGTGAGTTCAGAGACATCACTTTTGTTCACGGTCTGGAAGGAGTTCTTGTGACAGTTGTTTTATAGTGCATGTTGTGGGAAAGTTAAGTTGAAAAACTGAAATCGCTCTGCTCTGTCGATTGCGAAATAGTCCTTGTTTAACATCCGTATGTTGCCACAAGAAAAATTCACCTTCTCCTAATGTTTACACTAGTTTGTTTACTGTTTTTAGCAAGCCCCAAATAGACTGTCCCTCTCAATATGCTTGTTGAGGCACCACAGATTCTCCCACCCCCCTCTCCTCGCGCCCTAAATGAGGCCCCAGGCTCCACACGGAGACTTTCTCTTGTTTTCAACCGTCTTCACCGGAGAGACGGTGATTCAACCGCCTTCATTGGTGTTCATTATAGAGCCAAAGTGTTTCAAGCCACTTCATTGGTGTTAATTTTGCAGCCAAAGTGTTTCAACCGCCTTCATTGGTGTTCATTATAGAGCCAAAGTGTTTCAAGCGACTTCATTGGTGTTAATTTTGCAGCCAAAGTGTTTCAAGCGACTTCATTGGTGTTCATAAAGTGTTTCAAGCGACTTCATTGGTGTTCATTATGGAGCCAAAGTGTTTCAAGCGACTTCATTGGTGTTCATTTTGCAGCCAAAGTGTTTCAAGCGACTTCATTGGTGTTCATTCGGGAGCCAAAGTGTTTCAAGCGACTTCATTGGTGTTCATTATAGAGCCAAAGTGTTTCAAGCGACTTCATTGGTGTTCATTATGGAGCCAAAGTGTTTCAAGCGACTTCATTGGTGTTCATTATAGAGCCAAAGTGTTTCAAGCGACTTCATTGGTGTTCATTACGGAGCCAAAGTGTTTCAAGCGACTTCATTGGTGTTCATTAAAGAGCCAAAGTGTTTCAAGCGACTTCATTGGTGTTCATTATAGAGCCAAAGTGTTTCAAGCGACTTTATTGGTGTTCATTATGGAGCCAAAGTGTTTCAAGCGACTTCATTGGTGTTCATTCGGGAGCCAAAGTGTTTCAAGCGACTTCACTGGTGTTCATAAAGTGTTTCGAGCGACTTCATTGGTGTTCATTATGGAGCCAAAGTGTTTCTACCGGCTGTACTTGTGTTTATTATGGAGCCAGAATGTTTCAACACACTACGTGTATTGAGAGGTACGGTGAAGAGTGAACCACATGATCTGAAACGCTCAACAACTCAAGAGAAAGGCCTGTGGGATGTGCCATCAGGCTGTTACTGGTGTCATAGAGTATTCTCATTTTTCTAAATAGTATACTGGCTGACAAGTTTATTTACAACATTCCTCTCAGAATTCATGTTTTCACAGCCTCAGAGCTCTTCCTAACCGAACACCAGACAGTAACAAGGAGGCAGATAGCACTCGTATGACACTGTTTAAATCTAACCTCACTAACGGACGAAATTCGGAGCCTAACAACGCCTCCTGCTGCGGCCTCGCATTCAATCCTGCACCGGAGACAAAGGGTGAGTAACTAACTACTCACACTTTCCAGCTGTTTAACACCATAAATGGAAGATAATTGTTGGAATCAACCTGGACAATGCAAGGAAATGACTTCACAAGATAATAATCAGAAAGCTGGCATCTGTAGGGACTATCAACAAATTGAAACGATTTATCTTGTGCGGCGAAGAATCTTTTATTTACAATGCGCGCCTGTTGTTATCGACCAGTTCCTTGCCCAGTAGACGGCCGTGTGCGGCAGAGATCGGTCTGCAGTGTTTGTACAAGTATTTTAATACGTCATGCGTTTTGTCAAGAGTGTGTTTTCCAAGGAAGTTTTCTTATTTTCTGTGCTAATTCTTCTCCATCTTGTAGTCTAGACCTTGACTGCTAGTTGTAAATGTATGCCTTTGTGGTACCATGTGTGTGTAGATAAGGGACTGGAGTTTTCGATAGTGTTTGCATCAAAAAGGACAGTTTCTGATTTGATTTAATTGTGTCTTTTTGGAAAGATGTAAGAAAGAAATTAATAAACCTCTTTTAGGAGGTGTTTTAGTTGTTATCTAATATTAAACTGATCGATTCAGTGCTGTCTTTGATGAGAAGGTAACAGGGGTAAAGCATGAATGTGGTTGTTGGCGTCGTTTGTAGGCTGTTACATTTAGGATGAGATGGCCATCGCTGTCTCCCATCTTTGTCGTGTTGACGGACAAACGTGAGTACCAAGAATATTTGTGTCGGGTCAGGGTGTGTGTCGGGGGCTTCAACTGAGACTTCCCCGTATGGGTTCTGGGACCTCATTATTGGGAAAACAATAAAAGACCCACTGCCTTCCCAAAAAGCATGTCGTAAGAGTCGACTAACTGGGACCTTACTTCGAAGTTGGAGTGCATCTGCCTCAGAGGCAAGGAACCAACAATGTGCGTACAGATAAGTAAGATGTGTCAAACGAACGTGCACGCAACACTCAGGTTCTGAAACAAGACTAAAGTCCAGAGGTGGACAAACACCCAGAACTTTCCACCAGAGTTTACAGCCGGCGAAAGCCGACAAGAACTGAAACATAGTTACTGCTTTTCTGATCATCCTTTTCCCCTCTTCTTTTTCTTCTTCTTCTTCTTCTTCTTTTTCTTCTTCTTCTTCTTTTTCTTCTTCTTCTTCTTCTTCTTCTTCTTCTTCTTCTTTTTCTTCTTCTTCTTCTTCTTTTTCTTCTTCTTCTTCTTTTTCTTCTTCTTCTTCTTCTTCTTCTTCTTCTTCTTCTTCTTCTTTTTCTTCTTCTTCTTCTTCTTCTTCTTCTTCTTCTTCTTCTTCTTCTTCTTCTTCTTCTTCTTCTTCTTCTTCTTCTTCTTCTTCTTCTTCTTCTACTTATTCTTTTTCTCCTCCTCCTTCTTCTTCTCCTCCTTCTCCTCCTCCAACTTCTCCTACTCCTCCTTCTCCACCTCTCCTTCTTGCTTTGTATGTATAATCTTGAAATGAGCAAGCTCTTTACAGGGCATTCTCTCGTGATAGTCTTGCGACATGACCAAGCCATCAGCTATTGCCTTAACCTAGATACAACACTGGTATTGTCCCTGATGCTTCTGAATTCATTTTAGAAAGCGACTGATGATCCGTGTCAGGCTTTCACCATGATGTTCATAGCTGAATCGTCATTTTCCGCTGCACATATTTTTTCCCACACCACATAGAAATCTATATTTCAGCTCACCAGCCATAAGCATAGATGATCCGTCTCCTGCAGCAAATGCCCTAATGTGTAGATTAACTGCTTCAAAAACACACAAGTTGTACACACGTCCCACTCATCCACTGACTTGTCTTTTTCTCTGGATCCACACTTAATTATAAATGCATTCATCATTGACATAATATTTCATCTAACATCGTACTTTCCTTCATTCGTTGTTCATAAATGGTCTTTAGAATATCTGCTTTGTACAATATGAAGGTTCCTGCAGCCATTGCTTCTTTTGCTGTCACATTTTTCGCTTGTTCATTCCGTCGCTCTCCTGCGTGTGAGTTAGGGTTTTTTAGTTTGGGTTTTGAGTTATGAGATGGGTTATCTTTAGGGCACTCCGGACATGTCCATAGGTGTTTAGATTTCCTGTTCAACATATACATTAGCGTCTCGCGATTGGTAGTCCGGTGTGCTTCTAGTGCCTGGCTTTACTCCCCCTTCTTGCACTCTTAGCAAAGATGTGGATGTGCTGCTCTCAAAATCCTTCCATCGTCCTACCTCTCTAATAGCATTAACAATGTCTGCATGATCCATGGACCGACCCTCTGTAACTAAGGCAGAGCCGGCTAGTCTGTCAGCTCTTTTATTGCCAACAACATCCGCATGTCCTGGAACAAAGATAAAGGTAGCTCTGCGCACAGTGGAGTTTTGCAATGACTGGATCCACCGTCTGAGTACAAAGCCCGCCTTGACCCACCGGATCATGCTCATGGAATCACTCAGCACACAAAAGCGAGAATAGCCCTGCGATGCTAGCCACACGAAAGCTTGTGCTACTGCCATCACCTCCATTGTCATGCTGCTAGTAATCCTACAGAATGCACCACCGGTCTCCTGGACTCTTCTGTCTGCAGAGCACGCAGTAAATGCCCATGTACCTTTTTTTTTGGAGTCCTTGAACAACGGACGAATCTGTGTAAATCAGTTCATCCACCTCATTTGAATTTTCCCATATAAGCACGCAGACCTCTGCAGTGACAGCAGTTGGACTCTGTTGCCGACAGATCCTGTCAAGCGTGACAACACAGAAAATGGTGTTGTTGAGCACGTGAGACAGGGGTATCTATTCTTCGCCGAAGCTGAAGTCTATAAGACTGCAGACGTGTATCATATCGTCCCCTGCCCGGCCTAGCCATGATTTGCCCCTTTTAAATTTGTTGCCTTTTTTTATAAACAGAACATTGTGCAGGCGGTGTTTCAAATCCAATGTCTCTGTGCACCCAAGAATAATGCGCATGGCTTCTTCTTGCACTTTTCCCAGTCTTTCAATCTGAGTATCGCTGACTGTAAGTATTGCTAAAGCATATTCGATTGAAGAAAGAAGCAGTCCCTGGAACAGTAGCAGAAGCAGTCTGTGCTCGATGTTGGCGGTGGCCAGGACCCTCAGTGCTGGAAAGCATTTACAGGATTTCATTATAACATGGTCGAGGTAGTCCTTGAAGGAAAGACTGTGTTCAAACTTTACAGCGAGATATGCCATCGGGTGTGTTCTCGTCAAAGCTTTGCCCCTAATTTCCACCATTTGTTGATCTGCCTTAACCATTTGCGTGTTCAAGGAGAACAAGGTTACTTGGGACTGTAAAGGTTTAACATGTGCACTGTAGTCCAAACACCAGCAGGAATTGCGATTAGGTTCACTCTGCATTGCACTGGTAATCTCATGACACTTTAGACACGATAGACCAAAGTATTATCGACAAATAGCTGTCCTTTCCCTCCCATTCAGTTGATGGTCGGTTATTCGCAACGTATACACGTTAAAGTGGACTGGAGAAAGGGGAGAACCTCGAGGTCATCCAGGATCAATGGTATCGGGTCTGAGGACCAACAACTACACCTGTCCCACCCGTCTCTGCAACAGTGCCGCAGCTAGCCAGCGAATGATGGATGAAGATATCAATTGCAGGAGGAATTGCACCATGTAGTCAAAGGGTACTCTGTTTACGCATCTTCCAAATCTAGTGCAGCTGCACATGGCTCTTCTAATGCTTGAAAACCCTCATAGATATCATGTTTGAAAACTGTAGCATTGAGCCATGTCTCTTTATTGCGCCTGCACCCTCCAAGTGTGGACGGTAATCTGCCAGTCATCACGGAGTCTAGGCGCTACTATTTTCTCTAGAAGTTTTCCCTGAGTTCTACATTGTAAAACTTCTGTAGCGGCTGATCTCGGAGTGAGCTTTGTTTGGTTTTCTCAGCGTTAATAAGGAGCTGTGTAGCCACTCCTCTCTGATCTGACCACTAATTTTGTTAAGCTGCTCGTATAGAAAATTCAAGAAGAACACGCCGACATTTTAGACTCCGAGATACGAAAGCGTTTTGTTGAAGAAATAAATTCACTTCGACGAACCGTCAACAAGACACCTCTGTCCACTTTGTTAAATCTTCAACGCACTAACCTTGGCTCATCGTAGCCGATCAGCAGGTGCATACTCGAACATCGCTGTTGGGATCAATTTCTCCATGCCACTAACACTATAAGGCCATCCATCATCATTTCTCTTGGTCTGCCTCTGCCTCTTCTACCAGTGATCTTTCCAGCCGTCACAATATTTGCCAGCGTTTCTTTTCTCATCATATGACCAGAGAACTTTGCTTGTCTCCTTATCTTTGTTGTATAAAATGTTCTACTTTCATTAGCCATTTCCATGAAATCATTGTTGATTATTCTGGCAGCCCAAGGTATTCACAACATTCTTCTCAAAAACCACATCTCACTTGCTTCCCAACTATTCTTAATTTGTTTGCTCACATTCTAAGATGCCATACAACAGAACAGGCTCGATATACAATTTTAGTACTCGTTTTCTGACGTTTAAATGAGAGTGATTTTTTTTACATAAGAAGCTTTCTATCTTTTGAAAGGCTGCTTTTGTCTGGCCAACTATGCTCTTAATTTCTGTCACAGGTCGTCCGTCGGGTGTTATGAATGTTCCGAAATACTTGAATATGTTGACTTAGTTAAGCACTTTCCTGTCTTTTGCTATTTCACATTTTGGAGTTATCTTCTTCTGTGACATAAACATTGTTTCTTGACATTCAAGGGAATTACCTTGTTTGCACGCTCTAGTCCCACAATGTCTCATAGTTGTTGTTTATCTTCTGCGTTTTCAGCTGTTAATACTGTATCATCGGCATAACAAAGATTGTTTATATAATAACCTTCAACTAGTATTCCTGATCTGTCCTTGACTTCATTCATTATTATTTGACTACAGAGAGAGAGAGAGAGAGAGAGAGAGAGAGAGAGAGAGAGAGAGAGAGAGAGAGAGAGAGAGAGAGAGAGAGAGAGAGAGAGAGAGAGAGAGGAGATTCGGTGAGAAAACACATCCTTGTCTCACTCCTTCCTTTGTTTATAGCTGCCTACTTTTTTCCCCACTTTTAGTAGCTGCCTTGTACTTCTAGTCTTTTATACAGCAATTGTATTCTATACATCAAGTCTGCTATGTTCATATCCTTCATTTATAGAATAAACGTAAAGACAAAAAAAAAAAAAAAACATAAAATTATGGATGGCAAATGCCTACATTAAAAAATACATACAAAAATACACACACACAAGGCAGACACACACACAATGCAGACACACAAGGCAGACACACACAAGGCAGACACACACAAGAGACAGACACGTACGAGGCAGACACATACGAGGCTGACACACACAAGGCGCACACAAGGCAGACACACACAAGAGGCAGACACATACGAGGCAGACACACACAAGGCAGACACACACAAGGCAGACACACACAAGGCAGACACACACAAGAGGCAGACACATACGAGGCAGACACACACGAGGCAGACACATACGAGGCAGACACACACGAGGCAGACACACACGAGGCAGACACATACGAGGCAGACACACACAAGGCGCACACAAGGCAGACACACACAAGGCAGACACACACAAGAGGCAGACACATACGAGGCAGAAAAATACGAGGCTGACACACACAAGGCAGACACACACAAGAGGCAGACACATACGAGGCAGACACACACAAGGCAGACACACACAAGGCAGACACATACGAGGCAGACACACACAAGGCAGACACACACAAGGCAGACACATACGAGGCAGACACACACAAGGCAGACACACACAAGGCAGACACATACGAGGCAGACACACACAAGGCAGACACATACGAGGCAGACACACACAAGGCAGACACATACGAGGCAGACACACACAAGGCAGACACACACAAGGCAGACACACACAAGAGGCAGACACATACGAGGCAGACAAACACAAGAGGCAGACACGTACGAGGCAGACACATACGAGGCTGACACATACGAGGATTACACATACAAGGCAGACAAACACACAAGGCAGACACATACGAGGCAGACACACAGAAGGCAGACACACACAAGAGGCAGACACACACACGAGGCAGACACATTCGAGGCTGACACATTCGAGGATTACACATACAAGGCAGACAAACACACAAGGCAGACACATACGAGGCAGACATATACAAGGCAGACACATACGAGGCTGACACATACGAAACTGACACAAACGAGGCTTACACATACGAGGCTGACACATACGAGGCTGACACATACGAGGCTGACACATACGAGGTAGACACATACGAGGCTGACACACACGAGGCAGACACATACAAGGCAGACACACACAAGGCAGACACACACAAGGCAGACACACACGAGGCAGACACACACAAGGCAGACACACACAAGGCGGACACACACAAGGCAGACACACACAAGGCAGACACACACAAGGCAGACACACACAAGGCAGACACACACAAGGCAGACACACACGAGGCAGACACACACAAGGCAGACACACACAAGGCAGACACACACAAGGCGGACACACACAAGGCGGACACACACAAGGCGGACACACACAAGGCGGACACACACAAGGCGGACACACACAAGGCGGACACACACGAGGCAGACACTTACGATGCAGACACATACAAGGCCGACACATACGAGGCCGACACATACGAGGCGGACACATACGAGGCGGACACACACAAGGCGGACACACACAAGGCGGACACACACAAGGCGGACATACACGAGGCTGACACATACGAGGCAGACACACACGAGGCAGACACATACGAGGCAGACACACACGAGGCAGACACATACGAGGCAGACACACACGAGGCAGACACACACGAGGCAGACACATACGAGGCAGACACACACAAGGCAGACACACACAAGGCAGACACACACAAGGCAGACACATACGAGGCAGACACACACGAGGCAGACACACACAAGGCAGACGCAAACAAGGCAGACACACACAAGGCAGACACACACAAGGCAGACACACACGAGGCAGACACACACAAGGCAGACACACACAAGGCAGACACACACAAGGCAGACACACACAAGGCAGACACACACAAGGCAGACACACACGAGGCAGACACACACGAGGCAGACACATACAAGGCAGACACACACAAGGCAGACACACACAAGGCAGACACACACAAGGCAGACACACACAAGGCAGACACACACAAGGCAGACACATACAAGGCAGACACACACAAGTGACCATTTTCTAGATCGTATATATATGTAAGAAAAGAAGAGTACATCAAACTACAGTCTTCCCAAGAACAGGGCACACGTTCCTAGCCCAGCAGAAAAATTCCCAGAAATTACCAAACTGTCTTCGACCCAGATAACCGGTCAAGAAATGAGAGATTCTGTCCTGGGATTAACCATGTCCCCCCCCCCCCTCCCCCCCCCCCCCCCCCAGTCCTCATTACAGCAACAAATCAATACTGTCCACGTCATTCGCCAGACTCTCTCATGTGGGAAACAATTCTCCTCTCCTTCCCCTCAACTGTTTGGTACACATTGAAAGACTGGTCAGTACAGAGACATCATTGAGCTACGCATTGGATGACACTCTAGTCTCATGAAATGTTCTCTCTCTAAACATCATTCGAATTTGGCCTTGGTTTGAATCAACTTGGCAGCCCACCTAGCAGTCTAGATATAATAGCCAAGCCTTGTCCATTATGTTTTAGATTATACAAAGTTTTCATGGGTGATCTTCACAAGGAGAATCGATCTGTTTGTGTTCAGCGGCCGAGGCTACAAGATCTGTCATGGAATTTTGCATGGAGTGCTAGCCTTAACTCATGGTTCATTGTTAGAGCTTCTTCTTCTTCTTCTTCTTCTTCTTCTTCTTCTTCTTCTTCTTCTTCTTCTTCTTCTTCTTCTTCTTCTTCTTCTTCTTCTCTTCTTCTTCTTCTTCTTCTTCTTCTTCTTCTTCTTCTTCTTCTTCTTCTTCTTCTTCTTCTTCTTCTTCATGTTTTTCTTCTTTCCTTTTTCTTCTTTACTTCTTATTTTCTTTATCATCTTCTTCATTCTTCTTCTTCTTCTTCTTCTTCTTCTTCTTCTTCTTCTTCTTCTTCTTCTTCTTCTTCTTCTTCTTCTTCTTCTTCTTCTTCTTCTTCTTCTTCTTCTTCTTTTTCTTCTTTATCTTCTTTATCTTCTTCTTCTTTTATTTTTCCTCTTTACTTCTTCTTTTCTTTACCATCTTCTCCATTCGTCTTCTTCTTCTTCTTCTTCTTTTCTTTTTCTTTTTCTTCTTCTTTTCTTTATCATCTTCTTCATTTTTCTTCTTTTTCTTCTTCTTCTTCTTCTTGTTCTTTTTCTTCTTTTCTTTTTCTTCTTTACTTCTTCTTTTCTTTATCATCTTCTTCATTCTTCTTCTTCTTCTTTTTCTTCTTCTTCTTCTTCTTCTTCTTCTTCTTCTTCTTCTTCTTCTTCTTCTTCTTCTTCTTCTTCTTCTTCTTCTTCTTCTTCTTCTTCTTCTTCTTTTTCTACTTCTCAATTCTGGTATACAACAACCAACTCTATCTAACGATGAGTTCACCCACTTTTGTATTTCTATTGAACCACAATCAGCGTCATCTACTCACCCATTCCCCACTGTTGTATCTGTGCCGTACAACAACCAACACTATCAACTAATGTCTCCCTCTGATATATTTGTCTTCATTGTAAAGCCGTTCATTAGTAAATTCGACTTTCCTGTTAAATTTTTATTGAGCGGTCAATTTATGCACGCTGCAATTTAGCGGATGAGAACAACCAAACCTGATAGCGACACCATTTGTGTTATACCAGTAGTTGTTGCTCTATCCATTATCTAGTTCTGTCCTCCAAGTGATACATTTTCCACCTGACGCAATTAATATGTTTAGATCGCTAAAAGTGGGACTTTCTCATTCAGGAAGTGTTTTCAGCGGATTGTTTCTATACTTTTGGGATTGTTTTTAACGACTGTATTTGCTATAGCGTTTGCTTCTTTCTTGTCTACAGCATATAGCACATTTGTTTCTGTTACAGCAACTCTATTTTAATCATATATCAACTGTCGCTGTTTCCATTACATTCGGGAGCCGTTATTATTTGTGACATGAATAGCAAATGACTTCTTGGTTCTTAAACTTGGGAAGATGTGAGTCAAATAAATAAAAGCAAAGTACTCTTCTCAAGCTATTGATGAATCAGGTATATGGCATAATGATTCTTTTTTAAACTGTTTCCTCAAACTACAATCCCTACAGCCAGTTAGGCATGCTTTTACTATAATATTCAGTCAATCAATCAATCAATCAGCATGTCCTTTACATAACGTCGCTCTCTTTACGGCACGCCATAAAGTCTCTGTTTCGCCAACTTGTTCTCCAAGCCCGGGTGAATCTTCACCTTTCTTTCCGGACCACCATGGCGTTTGACATGTCCAAAATACCCCAGCTTTCCGGAGAGGATGCTGTTTACAAGCCAATTCTCCTTGGTGGTCAGGTCATTCAAGATGTCGACGTTTCTATTCTTCTTGGTCTCTGAAAGCATGCTGAAAAAGGTGAAGACAGGGAGGCTTCGAGTAGAGTGGCAAGCTTCACTGGAAAGGTCACGGGTAGTGAGCATACTTTGGATCTTTTCATCAGGCTATGCTGGCGTGGTGAGTAATAAACAGTCAGACAGATTGGCTGAATCAGCACCACTCGGTGGTGAATTGATACATGACAAGGCAGATGTGGTCAAGGCCCTTTGGGAACAGGCAACGGAATCAGTAGAAAAACAAGATTATTACGGCCTGGAGAGAATGAGGCACTTGGGTGTAACCAGAGGGTCTGGCCGGCTCACTACACTCAGAGGAAAGGCAAGACGGACGTTTAACCAGATTGTGACCGGTACCATCAGTATTGGATCTCTGGCTGCTGAAGATGAGGACGGAGCGTGCATGGGAATGCCCCGATTGATGTGATGTCAACTCTTGACTCCACTCAACTGAACTCATGCACTTTACAACTCATGCTTTTCTGTTCTTTTATAATTTTCATAATATGCATATCAACATATGATCATAACATGCTTTATTAGTAAAATACAACTGCTGAAAGATCGTTGACTGGAAGGGCCGAATGTAAGACGGGCCTGGGTTCCCAGTTTGTGACCCTTTGAAAATAAAGTTTGTTCGTTTGTTCTTTTTCTTGGTCTGCTGTATTCTAAGAATATTTTCTGTGGCATTTTAGTTCAAAGGCACCAAATATCGTCTGCAAAAGCTGGGTGAGAGTCAGCGACTATTATCTATAACTGGCCACGTAAAAGACACAAGACCTCAACATGTTTACTTTCACTCGCTTGCAATCGATACGCCAATCTGTATTATCATCAAGACTTGTTCCACTATAGAAATAATGATGACGACCCACTAGAGAGATTCTATTTCAGTAACTCTGAAACAAAATCTTACTTGAAATGGTGCCGGTACTGTGCACAGGTTCATAGGCCGATTTATTCGTTAGGAAATCGTATTGAGACTGGAGGGTGGGGATAGATTGTAAAACAGATCGTGTTTCATGGAAACAAAAACAATTAAATACCTACATTGTGCAGAGACTAGGACAGAAAAGGGAGTTTCTAACTGGAGGGGAAAGAAACACGTCAGAAAACTGGACTGGCGGGAAATGTTGAAGGCAAGAAAGTAGGACGCAGTCAGGGATACAAGTGGAGGGATAACACCAAAGGATGGACTAAAAGCAGAGTGAGGACGACAGACAGAGCCTGTTGGAGATACATTGGAGCCAGCGTTTCTTGTAGAGAGGCCGCCTGAGTGATGGGACCTCGAATCCACACATCGTGGCGAAAACTTTCTTTGCGCAATAACAATAAATGATAATAATAATCATTATTGATATTGCGTAATTAAACCAGACTTACGCAATTCGATTTGAGATCCCCCGACACTAGGAAATAATTTGAATTTTTTTTTTATTTGGGTTATGAATAATAACAATTTTTTAAAATAATGTTGGTAATTTCTTAATAAAAGTTTCACAATAAAATGACATGTTTAAACGTGTCCTTAGAAAGATAACTTCTGCGCATACTGTGGTGTGTGTGTGGAGGAGGGGGAGGAGGGGGAAGGTTGGGGGGGGGGGGGGGGGGCTACTTGCTAGAAATTGTTGAGGGGTTCAGTACCCACCCCTAAACAATGGAAGGAGCGAGGGGGGGGGGGGTGCATACAGGTTTCTGAACTCCGTGGGTTCCATCGCAGGGTACTAGGTCTAATTCAGGTTTATTTCCACGAATTTCCATGTGCAGGGAAAAGCTCCTCTTGCAAAATATGTTCGGTTTTTAATCTCTACCCGTTTCCCCATGAGCAAAGGCGTTTCTTACACAGAAATAGATTATGAACTTAGGCAATATAAACTCGAAAGACATGAATGCTTGGGCTGCTACCCAAGGTATGAGATAACTATCAACAAACAGACTGTAAAATGGATAGGATGGGGTTAAACAGCATAATGTTTGTGTTTTTTTTTTTTTCTTTTATATTGTCTTTTCAAAATTTTAGAAAACATAGTTCACAAGTAAAATGGATTTGGCATTTCTGGTCATGCTTCACAAACCCCTGTTTAGCCAGTTTGGGAGTCGTTGAATGCTGGTATCGATTCAGCCCTGGCATTTATTACTGGCCGACAGTGCTCACACAAAATTGCCAGATGGCCGGCGTTAGGACAGTCTGTCTGTGTGTGATCTATTCCACTCCGGCAGATATGATCTCTACTTCACAGCCAACGTTGAGTGATGTGCGTTAATTCACGAACGTTGTTAGTCGTGTGTGGGAATTATAAACACCAATGTGGTGTAAAGATGAAATATTCTTTCTTTTGTGCGTATACTGTATTATTTTAGCGTTGTTTATTGTTTATTACCGATCCTCTACATCGCATGTAGAACTTATCCATAAATGTTTTAGTCTTCTTTTTAGCATGTACTTTCGTGTCTTTGTGCTTATCTTGTTCGGTGTCATTTATTAGCCATACACAAAATGACAAACTTCGCAGTTATCGAAATAGTTCAAAGTTAATCCAACTGGTGTTTAATTTACTTATGCAGTACAGGGGAATCCTCTCAGCGAAGTAGTTATGTTGGTTACTTCCTAGTCAAAACGGTTCCATGTCGGACTGTGGCCTTCTGTTGTCGAATGCATGTGTATTGGAGATCGCAGAGGGTCATTGCTCCAGCTGCGGAATTCGTTCTTTGTGCAATGCTCAAGAGCAGTGTTTCCCAAACGTTTCTTAGTCACGGCGCTTTTTTTTCACGGTACCCTAACCGAAGTAAAAGAATGACAGTTTGTATGTAAGAGATTTAAAAAAAAAAAAAACCAGATAAAACTCGTGCATCTTCAAATATTCCGCGGCGCCCATGTTTAGAGGTTGCGGTTCCCTGGGGTGCAATTTGAGAATCACTGCACTTTGTGGAGAGACTAAACATATGAAATCACATCTGATGTAATGACTACGATTTTGTTGATGTCAAACACCGTTTAATACAGTTTGTTGTTTAGCAGTCACTTACGCGGCTACTTCCCAACTCTTTGATCGTGTATTCTTCTTCTTTGCATTCTGGTTGTTCGTCCACCTCTGGACTTTAGTCTTGTTCCAGAACTTGAATGGTGCGTGTGCATTCGTTTTACAGATCTGACTTTTTTGTATGCAGACTTGGATTTTTGCCTCTCAATTAGATACACTCCGACATCGAAGGAAGCCACCAGTTAATCAACTCTTACGACATGCTTGTTGGGAACAGTAGGTCTATTTGTGTTTTTCCCTCAGTGGGGTCCTGGAACACGAGGGTGATCGTGTATTCCAGAGGGAGATGCCGGAGTGAGAGGTAACGAATGAGTTGACTGTTTGCAAGTATTTCACCACTGCATAGAAAATGCATTGTCAGAGCTGGCATCATCAACGCTATACACATTAGGGTGGCTGAAAATATCGATTCTCGAAAGCTAACGCGAGTACATGACTTCAAGGTGAAGCTTGGTGAAAAACTCGATACTGTTTTCGAATTTCGGAGAGAGAGACAGTGTAACCAACTTCTCATGACAGCGTTAAATAGAGGTTCATTAGGTGGATGCTGTGTTGGAGACTGAACACCGAATGGGATTGTCCAATTTGCAGTGATGCCGATTGTGATAACATAACTTAACTTCGAATGCACATATAGAGAATGTGTAAACTTGTCCTTCTTTTTCTTCTTCGCGTTCACCAGCTGTAAACTCTAGCGGAAGGTTCTGGTTGCTCGTCCACTACTGAACTGCAGTCCTGCTTCAGAAGCTGAGTGTTGCGTGTGCATCAGTTTTACATATCCTATTCTCTTGAATACAGACTGTTGGTTCCTTGCCTCTCCGTCAGATGCACTCCGACTTCAAAGGAAGCTCCTTAATTAGTCGACTCTTACGACATGCTTTTGGGGAGGCAGTGGGTCTATTCTTGTTTTCCCCACAATGGGGCGCCGGAACCCACACGGGGTAAACTTGTCCTGAAGTCTGCCAACAACTGCCGTTACTGCGTGCATTTAACAATGCTGCGGTGTAGGGACGGGTGGACGTGTCTGATGATTTACAGCCGCATAGCTAGTGCTGTAGCAACGAATTATGCAGGTTAGGATTTTATTTGTGCCTCCGACAGAACAGAAACCTTCCAACCATACCGACGGTTCGAGCTCTGGTATTTCAACTGAGCCTAATCTTCTAACCATTCAAGGGCCTCGTCTTCTTCTTCTTCTTCTTCTTCTTCTTCTTCTTCTTCTTCTTCTTCTTCTTCTTCTTCTTCTTCTTCTTCTCTCTTCTTTTCTTCCTTCTTCTTCTTCTTCTTCTTCTTCTTCTCTTCTACTTCTTCTTCTTCTATTTCTTCTTTACTACTTCTTCTGATTCTTCTTCTTCTTCTTCTTCTTCTTCTTCTTCTTCTTCTTCTTCTTCTTCTTCTTCTTCTTCTTCTTCTTCTTCCTTTTCTTCTTCAGATCTTCTTCTTCTCTGTTTCTTCTTCTTCTTCTTCTTTTCTTCTTCTTTTCTTTCTTCTTCTTCTTCTTCTTCTTCTTTTCTTCTTCTTCTTCTTCTTCTTTCTTCTTCTTCTTCTTCTTCTTCTTTTTCTTCTTCTTCTCCTAGCCGAGGTTCATTGCTGCACATACTCATCTCTGTGGTTAGACTTCTCTTTCCAGTTAGTGACACCAACTGTTTGTAGGTCTACCTTGATATTATCGCTCCATCGTCTTTCGGGTCTGCCTAGTAGTCTGCTACCATTCAACTTCCGTGTGTATACAGTTTCTGCTTCTCTGTTTTATAAAATTCTATCAATATGCTCAAGCCATTTCAGTGTATTGGCTATTGTGGTGCCAGTGATCAATGATGAAAAACGTATTATAATTTTTAAATATCAGTACTGCTAAAAGTTTACATGCTCAAATTTTTTTTTTTTTTTTTTTTTTCTGAATTATAAAATGGAGTCATTAAACTTTTACGCCATTGGGGCGTTAGGCACATGACAATGGATTCATGTACTGACAAGTGGGCACAAATGGCTGATGTGACCAACATCACTCCGGACAGCGTATCTTGAGAGGAAATCACATGGTGATCATTTAAGCTGACTCGACGTGGGAGCCACGGTCAGTTTTGGAGAGAACATAATCCTTCTTGATGTGGATCTGACCTTGCGACCTTTGGGCGAGCAAGCAAGCGTCTAGCATTTACGACACTGAGCTGTTCCGGTGGTGGCCAACCTTCACAGATTTGAGGAATAATTTATGTGGCACCTTTCTGTCTTTCAAGACGATAGGGTTATATTGCGATATGAGAAGGCATGGGATTCATATCTGGTAATCTGGTAATCCTAGTTTCAGCATCATAGCAAACGGGTCACCCCATTGTTGCTCCGCTCCTGTGCCAACGAAAAACACTCGTAGCTCACAGTGTCATACCATGCACTCAACTCAGAAGCTGGGTGACGAAACTATATCCTTCCAGTCTACAAATGGAGCAAAAATGCAATGGGATTCATAGCCTATGGCGATGGCCAGTAAAGGGCCTCCTCTCCATAGCACAAAGCTTAAGCAGTATAGTAGAGACCATATGTTGCTCATGCACCATGATCCTTCTCTTGGTATTTCTTGTTTACTCCAGAGGAAAGGTAACACCAATACGCGTGGAACAAAGCAGGCTACAGAAGCTGCCAGATCAGAAGAGCAGGGCTCTGTCTCTCCACCTGTCAGAGTTTCCCTCCTAGACCAGCTTCCAGCCACGACTAAGCGCCTGTTCTGCCATATAACAAGTTTTTAGGTTGCATCTCCTCTTCCGGAATAAGACTAGAATCCTCCCTGGTGGGCTTCTCCGTCCGAAGCTGTTGTCACAGTATGAGATGTCAGGTTTAAATCTTTGTATTTCAGAAATATATGGCGGTTTGCTTTATAGACTTTAGACACGGGCTAACAATAACAGTTTTCAAAACAGAAAACTAGACTTTAGACACGGGCTAACAATAACAGTTTTCAGTACAGAAAACTAGACATTAGACACGGGCTAACAATAACAGTTTTCAATACAGAAAACTAGACATTAGACACGGGCTAACAATAACAGTTTTCAATACAGAAAACTAGACTTTAGACACGGGCTAACAATAACAGTTTTCAATACAGAAAATTAGACACAGACATTTTTTCCATTTTCTTTCGGTGCATTTATCCCCAATCGCCCCTGCTCTCCATGAGTTATGTTGCTGCAAATCAACAGTAATGAAAGTATACACACATGACAACCCATATTACAAGTTCTAAACGAGCCATGCAGCGAGAGACATTTAATTAGATAGACGAGATTGGACCCGGCTGTTTTCTTGGTTGTGTCACAGAAAGATTTTTTGCACATGTTAGCCGAGTAATGTTTTTTGTTGGTTTTTGTGTGTGTATTCCAGCTTGTGCTTGTATGTGTATTTGCTTGATTATCTGCTTTATATTTATGCTACAGAACGTTGGGAAATATATGTTGACATGTTATGTTATCTTTGTTAGCAAGCAGAGGCGTAGACGTAGCGGAGGGAGGAAAGAGGCTCGGGGTATTCAAAACCCATTATAAACAGTGTAGTGGTTGGGAGGTAGGCACTTTGCCTTGTTTACCAATCTAATAACATTTACTATTATTATATTACATTATTTTATCATTAGTATTGTTTGTAGTATGATTGTCATGCGCTGGATTGTAAAGAAATATAACAGTGTTTATTAAATAAAATGTAATGTGTAAATCAATACTTCAAAGAGAACATATATACTATATATATATAAATATAAACACATTTGCGTGGGGTGGGGAAGAAGTGTAGTTGAGCATCGTCACCCTTTAAAAATGTGGGATGGGGGCACGCAAGAAGGGCCGTAGGCCCCCCACCCCAACTTCCGGTGTCGGTGTCAGTAAGTATACCTACATGTTACATTGATTTCACGTGCGCATTTGTGTTAAACATGTCCATGGTCATGGCGTGGCAGGTCCTTTGCAGAACGTCGCTCTCATCATGGTTTGCCCGAAAGAAACTCGCGCTCTCGCCAGCTCTCGCGCCTTGTGTATTTCTATATCCAGCGAGCCACTTAAATCCGATGCCTTTCTATTTCTTTGTTCTTTCTTTCCTTGTCTCTATCTATCTATCTATCTATCTATCTATCTATCTATCTATCTATCTATCTATCTATCTATCTATCTATCTATCTATCTATCTATCTATCTATCTATCTATCTATCTATCTATCTATCGTCTATCTATCTATCTCTCTCTCTCTCTCTCTCTCTCTCTCTCTCTCTCTCTCTCTCTCTCTCTCGGTCGGTCGGTCGGTCGGTCGGTCGAGTCGGTCGTCGGTCGGTCGGTCGGTCGGTCGGTCGGTCGGTCGGTCGGTCGGTCGGTCGGTCGGTCGGTCGGTCGGTCGTTCGTCGGTCGGCTTTCTGTCGGTCGGTCGGTCGGTCGGTCGGTCGGTCGGTCGGTCGGTCGGTCGGTCGGTCGGTCGGTCGGTCGGTCGGTCGGTGGGTCGGTCGGTCGGTCGGTCGGTCGGTCGGTCGGTCGGTCGGTCGGTCGGTCGGTCGGTCGGTCGGTCGGTCGGTCGGTCGGTCCGGTCGGTCGGTCGGTCGGTCGGTCGGTCGGTCGGTCGGTCGGTCGGTCGGTCGGTCGGTCGGTCGGTCGGTCGGTCGGTCGGTCGGTCGGTCGGTCGGTCGGTCGGTCGGTCGGTCGGTCGGTCGGTCGGTCGGTCGGTCGGTCGGTCGGTCGGTCGGTCGGTCGGTCGGTCGGTCGGTCGACCTGCCTGCCTGCCTGTCTGCCTACCTGTCTATTTTTTTTCACTGTGTGTGTTTGTGTGTGTGTTGATGCACCAGTCTATTTATATTTGTTTTTCTCTTTTATTTGACTTTGATATATCAGTGTTTTACCTGTTATCATAGATTGCCACTGCTCGACGTATTAGTGAATTATCTTCTTAGTGTTTGATCCTTTTTACTTATCCGAATTGAAGCTTATAACTTGTTACTAAAATCGGAAACATGACGTCATCAACACAGACTATAACAGGACAGCAAACAGGAAATCAAAAGGGCGATGGTTAACCGTTTGATTTGGCCGATGTAGGTAATCATTGATTTAGAGGTAAATTACAGAGCCGAAAGTTGGACGTTTTATGTCTGCGGAGGTTGGTTATTCTTGGGTCGCTGGTCTATGAATCCAGTACAGAAATGTGAAACGTCGTCTTGTCTGCTGTGTACTAAGTTGGAGCGGGAGAGGGGCATCTTGTCTATACAGTAAACGTTTTATGGTATACCTGTATAATCATGACGATGTTACTGCGCCCTCGATATACTCTCTCACCGGTTGCGTTTTCCCTTAGAGTTTACATATTTGACGGAAGCTAAACCAATATGACATAATCACTAACATCATCATATTGTCATTACTACTACTACTACTACTACTACTACTACTACTACTACTACTACTACTACTACTACTACTACTACTACTACTACTACTACTACTAGTACTACTACTACTACTACTACTACTACTACTACTACTACTACTACTACTACTACTACTACTACTACTACTACTACTTCTACTACTACTACTACTACTACTAATAAGTAAAGTAAAGTAAAAGGACCTTTTCCACTCCTTTAGGCGTATAGGGCATATAGGGCTAGACCTATATTTTAAATACCAACGGCACAAGATGGCTGGTGTGGTCAGCATCACGTCGGCCGCCTCTACTTCCCGGGACTGCACCCGGTACCCACTCAAGGCTGGGTCGACCTGGAAGCCAAGGCCATTTTTGAAGAAAAGTCCGTCTCCGCCAGGGAGCGAACCCACGACTTTCCAATCCGCGGCGCGCGTCTAGGCGCTCTACTACTACTAATACTTGAGATCAAATAATTAATTGATCAGATAAAAACAATAAAGAAAAAGAAAACAGAACGTGTTAATGATCTGCTTCTCTAAAACTGAACGAGTTAATATAAGTTAGTTGCGTATCCTTTATAGGACGTTACAGAACCAACCACAACATTTTTTTTCTGTTGTGGTTTTTTCTAGGCAAGATTACGTACACTAGTTTGCCATTGCTTACTGAACAATCGGCTTCTCGATAGCACTGTCAAAACTAACGCAAGGCGCATTATAAAGTGCGTTCGTAACCCGTAAGCCACAGACGCCAATAATATAGCTCTTTTATTGGAAAACAATTACGACTCTGGTTTCTTTGATGCCCAGTGTTATTGTCTTAACAAAAGAACTAATGCCTTGACCAGAATGGCCATCCCTCAGTTTTCAGACTGCTACACCGTAGTCGCTTCAAGGTCAGCGCTGACCAGCAACGTGACACAAAGAAAACATTGAAAGGAGCACTAAGGCCCTTTACAAACTTTCTAGGGTGGGGGCCTTGAGGTTGCTTAAGCCTTGTTTAAGAGTTAAATAATAGTAATGTGCTGAATGGTCAATAAACATAATATACTGTTTAAATATTATGCAATGTATAGACAAAACTATGTTAACAGAACAATTCTATAGGGCTCAGTAGAGGGTAAGAGGAGAAGAGGCAGACCAAGAAATACCTCGATACAAAACTTGATTGATTGGGCAGGTTTTAGGCATGCAGCCATGAAGTCCGAGCATCTGAGCGTCAAAGGTAGATGGAGTTGACCAGACAATCAACAGCAGCTGGTGACCCAAGGACAAGCGGTATTACTGGACGACGATGATGATAAACAAAACTTAAAAGGATGTCAGCTAAGCCCGTTACCAACTGATTTTTTTTTTTTTAAGAGAAAGAGGAGGAGCGGTAGCTCCAGGTACCTAAAACCCCAGGTTTCAACTTCTTGACCAGTAGTCTCTAACCTTTTTTCGGTCCTTTTCACGTTTCCCGGCCTAGCTACACAATTTCTCAGTCTGTTCCGGGCCTAACAAAAAAAAAAGCATATCGTAAGAGTCGACTAATTAGGAGCTTCCTTCGAAGTCGAAGTGCATGTTCCCGAGCGGCAAGGCATAACCAACTGCACACAAATAAGCCAGTAAAACGGATCAACACACAAAACTCAGGCCCTGGCACAAAGCCAAAGTTAACATGGCACGAACAACCAGGACTTCACGACGGAGCTCACAGCCGGTCAACAAAGAAGAAGTTAACACGAACTTGGTTAAAAAAACAAATGTACTTAAAGTGTCAAGTATTAGAAGAAGCAATCACCAACCAGCTGGTAATTTAGTGTCCAAATATTTGTGATGATGGACACTGTTTTGCCTTGACGGTGTCTGCTGTTTGTGGTCTGATAGAGGGCAATAGACGACAGAGATCACACTCCCCACCTCAAGCTGGCAGTACTGTTTGCTTCTCATGACTGTTACAGCTGAGAATCCTGATTATTACAGATGCCGTCACTTTCAAAATTGCTTGACGTCCCCCCTCCCTCCTCCTTTTGATACTTCCTTCAGCCCCCTTGCCCTCCCCGAGAGGGGCACGCCCCCAGATCAGAGACCACTGCTCTAAGCCGCAGTGCTACAAGATTAACGCTTGGGAACCTCTGGATCCAGACTGTGTGAAGAAACCTTTCGGATGCGACTTGTTAATCCGATACAGCGGTGACATGATTTCCTACACACCGTAGGGTTCTATTCACATGTCTGGGACAACCACCAGGGTAATAGCCTCATGAATCTGTTTATGTGAAATTAATAGCAAAATCGATAGACATACAAACCATTTTTACTGGATGCAACTCATTAATTACCGGTTTAGAATGAGACCGTTGCAGAATGAATGTATCTGTTCGTGTTTAAAGCAGGATATCTATGGTGATGTGTTAAGGGGTTTGATCTAGAGAAGCTTTGGGTGATTTCTTACTGGTGTTTTCGATGTCATTGATCTTCTTGTCTAGCTAAGACTAGCGCAAACTGGTTTTAATTCTAATACATGTTTATTTGTTTGAAGCTGATAGGCGTTCTTAGCAACAGCCAATGGACGTCGCTTAATACACAAAGCCTGGCATATGATACGGCAACATCTGGTTTGAGACTAAAGGTTGAGGCAGTCACTTCAGCCTTCCGCTGACTTGAGACCCAGCTCTAAACACCTGCTATAGATGTAACTGATTCTCAGAGCATGCTGAGAAACGTGGAGACCGGTTTGTGCCGTACAGAGCGGCAAGCATGGCTTTAGAGGGCCTGGCTAGTCGGCGTCCTTCGGATATTTTCTGCAGGTAGTGCCGATGTGTTGGAAAATGAACAGGCTGATAGACTGGCTAGTTTTGCACCATTTGGTGTTATACTTGGTGTATAACAAGCCAGATGTTGTAAGGGTCCGTGTGGAGCAAGTGAACAGTGCCGAGACACTGTGAGACGGATATACACTCAGACTGTTACTGGTGTATAACATGGCAGATGCCGTAAAGGGTCCGGGTGGAGCAAGTGAACAGTGCCGAGACTCTGTGAGACGGATATACACTCAGGCTGTTACTGGTACCATCCAAACTGGAAACCTGCACATGCTGCTGAATATGGGGACGAAGCGCAAATGGGAATGTCCTTGAGTGCTGTGAAGTCCAGTCTTGATTCAACAGCCAACATTCAGCATTCAGCACTATGTACAGTAATTATACGAACATAGATTAAATTTGTGTGTTTTATTTACTATTTTTAAAACCCGAAAAATTGTGTTGAAAAATATAAATTCGACTGACCACTTGCTCAAGTCACGATCTGTTAGAATTAGGTCGTAAGTCTAGGAGACCTTGTACTTGCGATAGCCTGCCCTTCTAGGACTTTGTGGATATGGTAGTGACAAGATGGGGGGGGGGGGGGGAAGAATTCGATGTACTTAAAACTATGGCTACAATTGACATAGAGCAGAGAATGCTTTTCACATTACATAAGCACCTGATCCTTTCAGATTGACTGGCTCCGCACAACTTAGTGAAATAATGATGCATGATAAGGCAGAAAGTGGATAGGATTTAAGGGAGAGCGTGTACAATTCGGAGGAGCAAATGGAACACCACAGTCTGGGGAGTGTGCTGCAGCCTAGAGTGACGAGGGGGTCTGGTCGATACTCGGCGCTCCAAGGAAAGACAAGACGGACGTACAATTCGTAATCTACTGGCACCATTTGTTTGGTACTCAGCACTGGCTGCCGAAGATGGGGACGGAGTACATATGGGAATGGCACGAGTTCTGTGTTGTCAGTTCTTGAATTAACTCAACTCTGTACTAAAAAAATTCATACTGTCCTTGGGTGACCCCCGTCTCCAGACGTTGCCTGAATGATTCTTACGCCGCCATTCGTTACAGGTCACGTGGCGTCCGGACATACTGTCGTTATCAAGTGCAGATCAATACCAGAAATGGGTTCCTAATGGTTGGCCTGTGGAGTTCCCAGGAGTCTAGAGTCTTCTTCGTCAGATTTTAGTTTGGATGTTAAAGAGTACCAGAGTCTTTCTTGATTCTTCTGTCGTTCTCGCTTGTGCAAGAAATACCAATCGGGGCGTATTTTTTGGTTTTACACCGCACGCGGATGTGTGCGAGTTAATGTGTGTGTTGAAGTGGGTGTGGGGGAGGCGGATTGGGGGGAAGTGAAATGAAAGGGGCGGCAATTATGACTGTAATGTCGAGGACAACTACGTGCGAGGATGATGATAATTATTATGACGATGATGATGATGAAAAAGTTAGTTTAGTATTCTGTACAGGACCTTGCAGAACCAACTCCAGTAATTTTTTTTTTTTTTTTTTTTTGGCTGTTGTGGTTTTCTAGACACATTTTGACGTTCAGAGGTTATCCATAATGTATGAGCGATACAATATTATTCTAAACAAGTTTTATAATATTTAAATTTTGCAACGTAATGGTTATTTCCCAAGTGTTTTGCTTAGATCTATTGTGAGTTTATTTACTTTCAGTTTGGAGAATTTCAAGTCGATTTCTTTTCAGGACGACTATGTTTATCAAAATGCTTGAAGCCCTACTCTGGCTTCTGCCGGAGACTATGTTGTAGTCCTTTTAATAGGCAGGAGCTTACATAATGCACTATCAATATGTCTGAAACGCGGTTTCTGGGACCATTCTCCACGGTGATTCTCATCCACATGTGGCACTTTGTGTCAAACACAGGGTGTTTATCGCCTTGTGTGATTCTTCAGCAACAAGAAAGACCAGTCAAGTCAGTCATCTACTTTCAGTTTTCAAGACATTTTTAAGCGATTTACTTCCACCGCTATATCTTTATCAAAATGCTCTCTGCAAATGTAAATCTCTTCCATCAGAGACTATGTTTTAGTCCTTTTAGAAACAAAAAAAAAAAAGCTTCCTGACTTAATTGCATTATCAATATGTTGAAATTATGGGGAAACATTAAGTATACGTCAGTTCTACATTACCAGTGACAAGAGACAAACACAGGACGTTGCGGCGATTATTCTTTAGCAACAAAACATTGACCAGGAATACAAGACAAAACAAACAACCATTTGTTGTTGTTTTCAATTTTTTTAAACATTTCTTTAGACAACGTGTAGACACTTAACTGTCGGCCTGGTGGCTGTCGGGCTCTCTTACATCTTCTACTTGGAGTTCATCGGCGGTCAACTCCAACAGACAGTTCTGGTCGCTCGTTCACTCTTGGACTTTAAGTTTTATTTTAGAAAGTGAGTTGTGCGTGAACATCCGTTTTACAGATCTGCCTTATTTATGTGCAGACTGTTGGTTCATGTCTCTCAGACGATTTTGACTTTGAATGAAAGACCTCAAAGTAGTATTTTCTTTACAGAAACGTGCCAGGAGAGAATTGGGGGGGGGCGGTGCAGTAAAGGGTACAACAAGTGGGACTAACGAACCCACATAACTTTTTTTAAAGTGACCTAACGTGACAAAAAGTCAGTAAAATAGTTAAATGACTCTTGTCCACGCTTTCATGTGTATTAGGCATATAGGGCTAGACCAATATTTTATAGAGGCACTCCTCAGTGGACGATATAAACAATATCACACCGGCCGCTCTGACTTCCCAGAGCTTCACCTGATAACTATTTGAGGCTGGGTCGACCTGTGAGTCAAGTTAATTTTTTCACAAAAGTCTTTTGGATTCGTCAGGACTTAAACCCACGACTTTCGGATCGCAGGCGAGCGTCTGGCAGCTACGCCACGACGGCTGTGTCTAAAGAGTAACTAAGTCTAAAGTGTATACTGTAACATCATTTGAAAGTTGGGTTAGTGTATGGTCAGTGACCTCATCATCAATTGTGCGCCGGTTGGTCTGGGCAAAATTATTAGACTGAAACCAGATATTCACCATTAGATCTCAAGAAATATTATGCATTTACTTTGCGTGTGCGAGCTTCGCGAGTTTGGGTCTGACATTTTTTTAAAGACAGTCTAGGATAGTTTGGAAGGTTTGCTCTAACAGAGAACCAGCCGTTATGGCATGAAGCAGTGAAGCAGCTAAATGACCTCAAGGAGTCATAGAGATCATGTTGTCTTGTATTTGTCATCTACAGAGAGATAACTGTTGATAGAAAAACTGCCCCATGGGAGAGAATGTTTTTGGCTAGAAATCAGAAATGTTCAAAAAAGATACCTGTCTGTTTTTAGAGATCGGCGCGATAAAATATGTATAATTTTTCTGTTAAAGCGGTCAAACTGTTATGATTACATAGAAATAAAGTAGCTGCATTTTATTATAATGTTGTCTTTAAAGATCACATACCTGTCTGTTCATGGCTAGAGATAGCGATGTCTGTTGATAGAGATCAGACACCTGTCTGTTCAGGCTAGAGTTAATCCTATCTTTGTTGTCTAGAAAAATGTCATAGCTAGAGTTAATGTTGTCTGGTTAATAGAGATCAGACACCTGTCTGTTCATGGCTAGAGATAATGTTGTCTGTTGATAGAGATCAGACACCTGTCTGTTCATAGCTAGAGTTAATGTTGTCTGGTTAATAGAGATCAGACACCTGTCTGTTCATGGCTAGAGATAATGTTGTCTGTTGATAGAGATCAGACACCTGTCTGTTCATGGCTAGAGATAATGTTGTCTGTTGATAGAGATCAGACACCTGTCTGTTCATGGCTAGATAGCTAGAGTTCATGGCTAATGTTGTCTGGTTAATAGAGATCAGACACCTGTCTGTTCATGGCTAGAGATAATGTTGTCTGTTGATAGACATCAGACACCTGTCTGGTTAATAGAGATCTGGTTGATAGAGATCAGACACCTGTCTGTTCATGGCTAGAGATAATGTTGTCTGTTGATAGAGATCAGACACCTGTCTGTTCATGGCTAGAGATAATGTTGTCTGTTGATAGAGATCAGACACCTGTCTGTTCATGGCTAGAGTTAATGTTGTCTGTTGATAGAGATCAGACACCTGTCTGTTCATGGCTAGAGATAATGTTGTCTGTTGATAGACATCAGACACCTGTCTGTTTATGACTAGAGATAATGTTGTCTGGTTGATAGAGATCAGACACCTGTCTGTTTATGACTAGAGATAATGTTGTCTGTTGATAGAGATCAGACACCTGTCTGTTCATGTCTAGAGTTAATGTCTGGTTAATAGAGATCAGAAACTTGTCTGTTTTAAAAAGATACATTTTTGTGTTTTATACAAAAAAGTCTATATGATTTAAAGAAATCGAATCTATCTGATAAATGTGCTTATTTTTTTTTTTTTAAACAGCCTGTGATAAAGTTATATAGTTGCTTGCTTTAACGACATGAAAACATGAGTGATTTAGAAAGAGAAAAAAAAAAACTCTATAATAAATGTAACTGTCTGTTTTAGCGAGATAACATGCATGTTTTCTAGACGTAAATATGTATGTTTTGAAGAGAAAATGCTATACGTTTAAAAGAAATTAAACCCATCTGATGTGAGCAGACAAAGCAATCTTGCAGCCAAGGGACAATATAGAGACTTGCCCAGGACTGCTCCAGCCACAGGTCGTGCTTCAAATTCCCAGGCTCTCACAAACGCAACCAGATCAATGGGGCGAACAAAACTCCAGCCATCTTGAAACCAGAAGGGTGCTATCGATTTCCTTTCAGTGTCTCCTTGTGTTTGGATTTCTTACTGCTGGATGTATCGTTCTCTCAATATCTTTGCCGCCTGCGAGTTTCCTAATGATGTAGATTTAGTTTCAACCTTCTCTGTATCGTTCAGTTTCTCAAACATGCATGTGCTTTTTTTTTTTTTTTGCTTTCTATTTTCTCTTAAATTGGAAACACACATCATTGCTATCATCGCGATCTTTATCACCTTCCTCTCGGTCCGGTGTTTATCCGGTGTTTGTATTTGTTCCTATTGGCTAACATACATTTCTGTAACCTATGTTGTCATTTGTTGTTTGAGATTTATTATGTCCGTTTCGCTAAAGTTGTGGACTGAAGATGTATGAGATATACCTGCTTTGTGATGGCACATTTTTTATGCGTGTCGAGTGGTCATGCGTATTAGTATCCTTGTTTCTGCAGTGAGGCACCTTCGTCACATGGAGATGACAGGTTCAGTCCCCGGCATGGTAACTACAGCTTTCGATTTCTGTGTTGTCTAGTGTGTCCTCTTATCTTACTACGTCTTTCTATGAGTGCCGATGCTATGAACGAATGTTACGAATTAGTTGTTTAGAACATAAAACTAACAAATAGGTCAGAGACAAAGTAACAAAATTTACAAAACATCAAGAGCCTCTCTTGCACCATCCACCCTAGCTATTTTTCCATGGCTCCCTTACATTCTGTTTTTTAACCAGTTCTGCGCTCGGTTCGTCTGATACTTTGTATAACAATCACCCTAACTGTCTCTATTTCATAGCTGACAGTAAGTGAGAAGCATCGTGTCTTGAGACTCTTGTTTTTACCTGATTTCATATATCGGCCGATCCATCCATCTACTATACTTTCCATCCATCCACGAGTATAATCTATCTATCATCTATCATTTCGTCTATTTGTCTACTCGCCCATCTATTGCACTACCCACTCATCCATCTTCATCCCAAAATACACAATCTATCTATCTACCTTAATCTCTATCTATCTATCTATCTATCTATCTATCTATCTATCTATCTATCTATCTATCTATCTATCTATCTATCTATCTATCTATCTATCTATCTATCTATCTATCTATCTATCTATCTATCTATCTATCTATCTATCTATCTATCTATCTATCTATCTATCTATCTATATCTATCTATCTATCTATCTATCTATCTATCTATCTATCTATCTATCTATCTATATCTATCTATCTATCTATCTATCTATCTATCTATCTATCTATCTATCTATCTATCTATCTATCTATCTATCTATCTATCTATCTATCTATCTATCTATCTATCTATCTATCTATCTATCTATCTATCTATCTATCTATCTATCTATCTCTATCTATCTATCTATCTATCTATCTATCTATCTATCTATCTATCTATCTATCTATCTATCTATCTATCTATCTATCTATCTATCTATCTATCTATCTATCTATCTATCTATCTATCTATCTATCTATCTATCTATCTATCTATCTATCTATCTATCTATCTATCTATCTATCTATCTATCTATCTATCTATCTATCTATCTATCTATCTATCTATCTATCTATCTATCTATCTATCTATCTATCTATCTATCTATCTATCTATCTATCTATCTATCTATCTATCTATCTATCTATCTATCTATCTATCTATCTATCTGTCTATCTGTCTATCTATCTATCTATCTATCTGTCTATCTGTCTATCTATCTATCTATCTATCTATCTATCTATCTATCTATCTATCTATCTATCTATCTATCTATCTGTCGGTATCTATCTATCTATCTATCTATCTATCTATCTATCTATCTATCTATCTATCTATCTATCTATCTATCTATCTATCTATCTATCTATCTATCTATCTATCTATCTATCTATCTATCCTATCTATCTATCTATCTATCTATCCTATCTATCTATCTATCTATCTGTCTATCTATCTATCTATCTATCTATCTATCTATCTGTCGGTCTATCTATCTATCTATCTATCTATCTATCTATCTATCTATCTATCTATGTCTATCTGTCTATCTATCTATCTGTCTATCTATCTATCTGTCTATCTATCTATCTATCGGCCTATCTATCTATCTGTCTGTCTGCCGGCCTGCCTGTCTGTCTGTTGGTATTTGTTCGTTAGCACAGGCACTACTTTTATTCCATGAGATGGACCAATGTCATTCCCACGACCCAACCCGGCTCACGCCTTATTGCCAACCCATCCCTCCCTCTTTAGACACTCAGTGTACGCTGTTTGTGGGCGTCTACTCCATCCATTTCCTAGTTTTAGTGAGTGAACCCGTTTTTTGCTCCCCGTCCGTGTGTTGCTGATAAATACGCCAGTGCCTGTCCTTGACATCCTTTTGAAGGAAGTTTTTCTCCAGGAACACAGATAAGTATCATTTACTGTGTACATTAGTCCCATGTTGTCACTTCATAGTTAGAGCATATTTGTGTATGTGTACTGTATTGTTCTTTATGTGCTGATGAAGGCTAATCGCCGCAACGTCCTTTGTTCGTTTATTGTGATCGATTTATAAAGCTAACATAAACTGTTTGTTGTTTCTTACCAACTTATTTTCTTCCCTATAATTTTCTACTCCTTTTAAAAACTTGGCAGTGGTGAAAGGTTTAAAAAAAAAAAAACCTTGGCTCCCAGCTCGAACAGGCCTCAAATTTATACCAGGTAAAGACCCGGGAAGTAAAGAAATCCATAGTGATGTTGGCTATATTATTCACTGAACGCCGATTGGGTTTATAAAATATTTGTCTAGCCCTATATGCTTTAGGCTTGGAGGCGTGGAACGGGATCTTTTACTTCTTACATTTAGACTCCAGTACAATCCTCCAGAAAGGGTATGATTTTTTCCACACCCTAGAAAAGTTGTCATCTTTACGTTGACAATGCCAGTACCCTGTTGTGTTGAACTGGGTCTGGAGCCGACATCAGATCACAGTGACATTTCCCTATCCTGTCCGTCCTTATCTTCAGCAGCCCCAATATGGGATCCGGGTCCCAATTTGTGGAAACAACAACAAGAATGATAGCACTGCTCACCCCTTGTTTCTTCTTCTTCTTCTACTTCTTCTTCTTCTTACCTTCTTCTTCTTCTTCTTCTTCTTCTTCTTCTTCTTCTTCTTCTTCTTCTTCTCTTCTTCTTCTTCTTCTTCTTCTTCTTCTTCTTCTTCTTCTTCTTCTTCTTCTTCTTCTTCTTCTTCTTCTTCTTCTTCTTCTTCTTCTTCTTCTCTTCTTCTTCTTCTTCTTCTTCTTCTTCTTCTTTTCCTTCTTTTTTCTTCTTCTTATTTCTTCTTTTTCTTCTTCTTCTTCTTCTTCTTCTTCTTCTTCTTCTTCTTCTTCTTCTTCTTCTTCTTCTTTTTCGTCTTCTTCTTCTTTCTCCTCCTCCTCCTGTTGCTGCCTCAGCTGTAAGAGTCACAACCCGTCCATCCCTCAGTCAGTTTGTCTGTTTTCTTAATGTCTCCAATGTTCACTCCATTCTTCTGTCAACATGGTTCACTTTCCAAACTACCACAATTTGTTTCCCAGTTACTTATATGTGTGTACCTATGCATGACCTGTCTGAAACATACGCGCGACAGTTTCCTGATTGTGGTTTCCGTTACCCCTTTGGGCTAGGTATCGACTCCGCTTCCAGCACCCCTTTTGTGGGAGAGAGGCCATCTCTACATAGGGATCTATTTCCCATGTCCTGTCTGACGCCCCTAAGCATTCATAATTCCCCACGCTGGTCCAAACAATGGACACAGCCTAAGTAAAACGACTCTTCTGTAGATGTATGCATTATACTGGGCCCTATTGTGCCTGCTTGTTCATATGTCCTATGCTTGATTAAAACAAATCTCTAAATGCATGACTGAGCTTGAATGTTTTTTTTTTTTTTTTCATATTTCATGGGCACAGTAATTTATTGACCTGGTTAATGGTCTCATTTTATTTTTACTGGTTAGGAGAACGTCCGGTTGAACCAGTTCATTGGTGAAGCATCAGTGTTTCTTTAAGGTTCTTGTTCGAATGCGTACTAATGTGAGTTTTCTGGTGTCTTCTATCTACCTGACTTCGAAGCGACTGAAACATAGGGAATAAGGCAGCCAGATCTCGGACTAGCGAGACTCAGGCTTGACATTCCTTTATTGCCTGTTGTATTGTTCCATATTGTGAAACAAACATGATTTTATAAGCTATGTTTTGTTTAATGTAGTGATGCATGTGCTGGTTCTTCAGCTGTTGAGTTGTTCCATGAAGTGATATTACTATTCCTTCTCTTTCTTCTTCTCCTTCCTCTCTTCCTCCTCCTCCTCCACTATTCCCTCCTCCTCCTCCTCCTCCACTTTTCCTCCTTCTCCTGCTCCAACTTAAGGTAACGCCTGTACACTTGAAACAAAGCAGGCTGCAGAAGCTGCCGTGTAAGACAAGCAGTGCTCTATCTGTCCGCTTATTGGAGCTTTCCTCCTAGACCAGCTACCAGCCAAGGCTAAGGGCCTGGTCTGCCCTGCCATAGCAGGACGTTTTCAGGTTGCATTTCCTCTTCCTAGGATAAGGTTGGTATCCTTTCTCAGAGCGCTTCCTCGCCCCAAGTCTTTGGCACAGTGTGGGATGTCAGGATTGGTATACACCAGCCAACATTCGACGTTGAGAGAAGACTAGTAGTACCGGATTTCTTATAATGTAGCTCAGTCATATCTTACCAAGCTGACAGAGAATAGGTAGTTCTTGCTACTGTTATATGGTAGCACAGTCATATTTGACCAAGTTAACAGATAAAAGGTAATACCGGCTACTGTTATATGGTAGCACAGTCATATTTGACCAAGTTAACAGACAAAAGGTAGTACCTGCTACTGTTGTTATATGGTAGCACAGTCATATCTAACCAAGTATCAGATAAAAGGTAGTACCTGCTACTGTTGTTATATGGTAGCACAGTCATATCTAACCAAGTTAACATACCGGCTACTGTTATATGGTAGCACAGTCATATCTAACCAAGTTAACAGATAAAAGGTAGTACCGCTCTCTGGTATACGGTAGCACAGTCATATCTAACCAAGTTAACAGATAAAAGGTAGTACCGCTCTCTGGTATACGGTAGCACAGTCATATCTAACCAAGTTAACAGATAAAAGGTAGTACCGGCTACTGTTATATGGTAGCACAGTCATATCTAACCAAGTTAACAGCCAAAGGTAATACCGGCTACTGTTATATGGTAGCACAGTCATATCTAACCAAGTTAACAGATAAAAGGTAATACCGGCTACTGTTATATGGTAGCACAGTCATATCTAACCAAGTTAACAGATAAAAGGTAGTACCGGCTACTGTTATATGGTAGCACAGTCATATCTAACCAAGTTAACAGATAAAAGGTAATACCGGCTACTGTTATATGGTAGCACAGTCATATCTAACCAAGTTAACAGATAAAAGGTAATACCGGCTACTGTTATATGGTAGCATAGTCAATCTAACCAAGTTAACAGATAAAAGGTAATACCGGCTACTGTTATATGGTAGCACAGTCATATCTAACCAAGTTAACAGATAAAAGGTAATACCGGCTACTGTTGTTATATGGTTAGCACAGTCATATCTAACCAAGTTAACAGATAAAAGGTAATACCGGCTACTGTTATATGGTAGCACAGTCATATCTAACCAAGTTAACAGATAAAAGGTAATACCGGCTACTGTTATATTTTAGCACAGTCATATTTGACCAAGTCAACAGATAAAAGGTAATACCGGCTACTGTTATATGGTAGCACAGTCATATTTGACCAAGTTAACAGATAAAAGGTAGTATCTGCTACTGTTATATTTTAGCACAGTCATATTTGACCAAGTTAACAGATAAAAGGTAATACCGGCTACTGTTATATATTAGCACAGTCATATTTGACCAAGTTAACAGATAAAAGGTAATACCGGCTACTGTTATATTTTAGCACAGTCATATCTAACCAAGTTAACAGAGAAAATGTAGTACCGGCTACTGTTATATGGTAGCACAGTCATATCTAACCAAGTTAACAGACAAAAGGTAGTATCTGCTACTGTTGTTATATGGTAGCACAGTCATATCTAACCAAGTTAACAGATAAAAGGTAGTACCGCTCTCTGGTATACGGTAGCTCAGCTGTAGCACAGTCATATTTGACAAAGTTATCAGACAAACGGTAGTATCTGCTACTGTTGTTATATGGTAGCACAGTCATATTGGACCAAGTTAACAGAAAAAAGGTAGTACCGCTCTCTGGTATACGGTAGCTCAGCCGTATCTGACCAAGAAAACATTTAGTATCCGTACATATAAAGAACTGGTATGTTTCTAAATTTGTAGGCGGCACGATGTTGTAATTCTATTACATCTTCATTGCACACCCTCATTATATTCACTCTTCACAGTCCCCATCTCTTCCTCTTCCATCACTCTCGCCAGACTAAATAGTTTCTCTACCTCATTTTCCTGTTAATTTTAAAAACACACCTCGTTTGCTCTCCTTCTTCCCATTTTAAAGTCCAATCCTTCCTTTTCCCACTCGCCATTCTTCCGTCCATTTTATTGACGTTCTTTATTAATCTTTAATTCCTTACGAAAACTGCGTTCGTTCCCTGCAGCGTTCATCTTGTCCAGGCTCCAGGGAATCAATACTAATTTGCTCCAAAAGGCCGGTTAAAACCCAGACTCTGGCCAGAAACTCACAATGCATTACTGATAAAATCCAGAGTGCATTAAAATCCATTTTAAATTCTGGCATTTGCAAGACCGCATTCTGCTCTCATGTAGTTTGTAATTAATGTATTTCTTCGGTGACACGAGAAAGGATGAAACTCTCCATAATGTTATGCTTTCAATTAATTATATATATGATTAGTTGCTTTTCTTTACAGGACGTTGCAGAATCAACACCAACAGCCCCTGGCTGTTGTGTGGTTTTTCTAGGCAAATTTACGTACAGTAGTTTGCCATTGCCCTCTGAGCGGTCGGCTTTCTTGATACCACTGTCGAAACCAACGCAAGGCGCATGACCCGCAGTTGGGATCAAACCCGGAATCCCGGCATTACGAAGCGTTCGCATCGACTTAGCCACAGAGCCGACAATTATATATATATATATTAAATAGAAATACAGCATATTACATACAAGCAGCTGCGTTTATAATAGCTACTGGTTCTTCTCATGCACTATTCATCTGGTGGGTCGATCCACCCTTGTAGAATGAACGTTGTGATATCTGACCCTGGTATGGTGCTCAAATCTATCATTATTGACATTTGACCTTGCCATGGCGATCGAATCTACAAGAGAGGGGTAAGACAATGATGCGTACTGTCACCTGAATATTTAATGAGATCGTTCATGGATAGGCCTGGAATTGTGGCTGGTGGGTATAACATAAACAACCTACATTATGCTGATGACACCAGAAAGAACTACAGGAATTGATAGATGCGTTGTTGGTAGAAAGTGATAAAATGAGCCTCAATTTGAATAACGGGAAGCCATAGGTAATGGTACTTTTCAAGAAAAGATAGTACCTAATTGCATAATAAATGTCAAAGGTGTTATTTTAGGACAAGTACAGAAATGTAAGTTTCTAGCCACATGGATAACATCCGATGGAAGATGTATCACAGAGATAAAGAATATAACAGGACAGGCTAAACCTGCCTGAAGAACATTTTGTGCAATAAATCCATGTTATTGGAGGTTAGGAAAAGAAGGCTTGCATGTTTTATAGAGCCAGTTTTAACATACCGCTGTGAATGCTGGACAATTAATACACAAAACACGAATGTTTTCCGGTACTAAATTTAAATAATGCGGATACAAACAATACATTGCACAATTTATTGCCAGGCATATTTCGCTGTATCTCGTCAGGTGCGTTACTACAGAGTTACATTAACATAAAATAAAGCACAAAACTGAATAATTTCAACTAAAATGCGAATAGTTTCTTCGATACATTGTGTCTGCGGCCATGAAACGGAGACAATGTATCGAAGAAACTATGACTGTATTTTAGCTAATCACTGCACATCACTCCAGCGAGAGCCGCTGTGGTGTAACCGCTAGACTCCCGCCTGCCGACCGGAAGGTCAAGGGTTCGAATCCAAAAGGAGCTGGCCTTTTTTTATCCCCTTCAAAATATGACCTTGGCTTCCTAGTCGACCCAATCTTGAGTGGTTACCAGGTAAAGTCCTGGGAAGTTAAGGGGGTGAGCGTGATGTTGAACACATCACACACCGAGTGCCGATTAGTCTATAAAATAAACGTCTAGCCCGATGTGCCCAATACGCCTTAGGACGTGGAAAATAATGATCCTTTTACTGCACTGTAGCCGCTTGTGACACAGGGGAAGTCAAGGGAGGTAGCTACAGATTGCCTTACATATTTTAAATTGTTTCCCTTAGATGTATGGTGAAGAGATTGGCTGTAAGTAATTTATCTCTCCCTTGTTTGGAATCTACTATAGTTACTGCTCAGTGTTAGAACCCAGATAACTATTGCAGTCCTCGTCGATCTAAACAGTCAGACACCTGGTTGCCTTGTTCTCCTCCTTTTACTACAGCTGCTTCTACTACTGCTGCTGCTGCTACTACTGCTGCTGCTACTACTACTGCTACTGCTGCTACTATTACTGCTGCTACTACTACTGCTGCTGCTCCTACTACTGCTGCTGCTGCTACTGCTGCTGCTACTGCTGCTGCTACTACTGCTACTACTGCTGCTGCTGGTACTGCTGCTGCTGCTACTACTCCTGCTACTGATACTGATGCTGCTAGTGCTGCTACTGCTGCTACTGCTGCTGCTGCTACTTCTCCCCTTCTATCTCCTACTCCACTCGTAGCCACATATGCCGACACAAAGAAAACTTGAGGTTTTGGCCTCGGCCAGACATTTACTTGGAGGCCTAGCCCTTTAGTGTGTTTTATGGTTATTATTATTATCATTGTTATATATGAACTCTGGACTTTTTTTCCCCTTAAAAGAGGCGTCTGTACTCAGTACAAAGTGTCTTTTATGATGCTTAAATAAAGGTGTTGATCCTGCACACCGTTGCGTACCACCAGAAAGAAAAAAATCCATGGATGTCAGAGATACAGCGAGGAGTTTCTAAGCTTTACATTGTGCGAACGTTTATTTCTGTCTTCTTTCTTTAAAAAAAAAACAAATGACCGGAATACACACATTTATAAAGTATGCTCTGCTCCAAAAGTCTTCTTTGAATTAAAAAATCTCCAATTTCAGTAAGCACTGGATAAAGTTGTAGAAATTTCGCATCATCATCATCAGGTACCATACCGACCGGCGTGGGCTATCATCCCTCTTCACAATCTGTGATCTCTTGTACCATGTATCAGTTCGTGTGCCGACACACTTTTATGCCATGCAACAAGATTGTCATGAATCTTCTCTTGTTGTCGCTACCTGAATTCGTAATATTTTGAGGCATGATTTACCAGGTATAATACAGCGGTGGTTTCCCCTTGATTCCGCGGGTTTGTATATGGTTTGACTCCAATAGCCTTTGTCTAAAGAGACTTACCCTGCAAGGCAGCAGGGGGGAGAGGTTATGGCGCCTCTTACCCGCCGATGGCCATGTCGTAGAGTTTGGAGATATTTAAAGAGTTAGCTGTCCCACCAACTAATTCGCCTTCTCTTAATGACCATCATCTGTTTTGGTCCACGGCCACTTTTTCAATATATTCGTGGCTAAACTCTAAATTTGGCATACATCCTGTAAAGAACTCATCTACTTGTAAGAAATATTTTGAAGACAAACATCATCTTGTTTTAACTTCGCCTTATTTGTGGTACATTTAATGAAAGAAAGGGCATATCGATTCAAATCAACAACCAGCATGCTCACAGTAGCCTGAGTAACAGAAACTTGTCATATCATCGCATTGCACGCGTTTCATTGGGGTTTCACTGCCAGGTCATTATCTCGTTTCATTGGTGTTTCACTCCCAGGTCATTATCTCGTTTCATTGGTGTTTCACTCCCAGGTCATTATCTCGTTTCATTGGTGTTTCACTCCCAGGTCATTATCTCGTTTCATTGGTGTTTCACTCCCAGGTCATTATCTCGTTTCATTGGTGTTTTACTCCCAGGTCATTATCTCGTTTCATTGGTGTTTTACTCCCAGGTCATTATCTCGTTTCATTGGTGTTTTACTCCCAGGTCATTATCTCGTTTCATTGGTGTTTTACTCCCAGGTCATTATCTCGTTTCATTGGTGTTTCACTCCCAGGTCATTATCGCGTTTCATTGGTGTTTTACTCCCAGGTCATTATCTCGTTTCATTGGTGTTTTACTCACCCAGGTCATTATCTCGTTTCATTGGTGTTTTACTCCCAGGTCATTATCTCGTTTCATTGGTGTTTTACTCCCAGGTCATTATCTCGTTTCATTGGTGTTTCACTCCCAGGTCATTATCGCGTTTCATTGGTGTTTTACTCCCAGGTCATTATCTCGTTTCATTGGTGTTTTACTCCCAGGTCATTATCTCGTTTCATTGGTGTTTTACTCCCAGGTCATTATCTCGTTTCATTGGTGTTTTACTCCCAGGTCATTATCTCGTTTCATTGGTGTTTCACTGCCAGGTCATCATCTCGTTTCATTGGTGTTTTACTCCCAAGTCATTATCGCGTTTCATTGGTGTTTCACTGCCAGGTCATTATCTCGTTTCATTGGTGTTTTACTCCCAGGTCATTATCTCGTTTCATTGGTGTTTCACTCCCAGGTCATTATCGCGTTTCATTGGTGTTTCACTCCCAGGTCATTATCTCGTTTCATTGGTGTTTTACTCCCAGGTCATTATCTCGTTTCATTGGTGTTTTACTCCCAGGTCATTATCTCGTTTCATTGGTGTTTTACTCCCAGGTCATTATCTCGTTTCATTGGTGTTTTACTCCCAGGTCATTCATCTCGTTTCATTGGTGTTTCACTCCCAGGTCATTATCTCGTTTCATTGGTGTTTCACTGCCAGGTCATCATCTCGTTTCATTGGTGTTTCACTCCCAGGTCATTATCGCGTTTCATTGGTGTTTTACTCCCAGGTCATTATCTGGTTTCATTGGTGTTTTACTCCCAGGTTACCGTCTCCAGTATAAGCCTCTCCTGAGTTGCGGATTTTTCATTGTATTTGGATAGGTTATAAATATAGTCACCACACATTAATGCACGTGTAAGCTGTTTTCCACACAAACTCCAAACATGTGTCGTAAATGTATTTTTTAGGGGGTACACAAATTATCAGTGAAGCAAAGATCAAAGAATTGCTTTAAGAAAACAGCTGCCAGTGTGCAATTGTTAATTATAAAATCATAAGGACACGCAAAATCTAAGGTTACATTTTTTTTAAAAATTCTTGTTGACATGTACTAGAGATGTGTTAGAGTTTTAGAGCATGACTTTTGAAAGGCACTCTAGCAACTGTCTAGAATAACATTAACTCTGTTGAGATCATTTATTGTTGGTTTATGTGGCTTCACGTTGCGAGTTAGCTTCATAATTCCGATGTGCCAGGTTTGCTCCCACCTGATGGCGATTTATCAGCAAACCGCACTGCACTGGTTTCAGTATTGTTATCGAGAGTCGGACGAGTAGTAAGCAAAGGCAAACTACTAGAGGTTGCGTTGCGTAGTGACATCACAAACAGCTCAGATTTGCTGAGATTGGTTCTGAAACATGAAATTCCAGACTAGGGACTCAGAACTTTGTTTGTGTGCACAAACACTACAGAAAACTGAACATGTGGTATGGATACACTATCTATATGCACTAGAGATCCTAGGTTTGGCCGGTTGGCATTCCAATGGAATTCAAGCTGTATGGATAAGTTTAGGACATTCGTCGCCCCACAGACTTCATAGAGGCCTGTGGCCTTCTCATCTAAAATGTACTTTCTGGGAGATAGAGAGTGAAACAAAGACGTTTTGCAATATACTTTAAATATACTCGCAAAACCGCATTAGTTATTATTAGATTTGGTCTCGTGGTGTCCTATGAAATACTTTTGCTTGAAATGTTGTGTGTCCTACCATCTGTCTTTAATTTCTCCTTCTGCTTTCATCCGAAGAATTAAATGCGTTAATCCCGTCTACAACATGGCTGCAATAACTGCGCCTTTGAGCTGATACATCCGACTTCTGCAGGCGTTTGCTGCCCGGGTTAACTCCCCTGGTGTCTTTGAGTTCTATATTATGTTTTGTCAATGTGAGGGACTTGAACGAGTTTTCTTGATTCGCATCCTTGAGATATTAATCCTACAGAAGGCAATCCTGAAGAGAACAATTACCAACCTATATTAACAAGTGATTGATTGTAATTTATTTTGCAGTTTATATACAAAACTATTGTGTCGATAACACTATAAAGCAGTGTGACGTCACTGTAAGCAGTTCTCTGCAGGTTGTTCTAGCTAACAAGTTTATATCAGATGACCTTTGACACTATTTACTAAACGGTAACCCTTGGGGTATTTGTGTCCGGGTCAGCAGCTAATGGCTTCGTGGTCTCAATGATCTGGAACCTGCTGTGCAAGATATGGCCGGCTCCAACAGGCAGCAACCGCAAGAACAAACCAGTCTTCAGAAGCAAGTGTGTCCGTACAACAGCAGCAGCAGCAACCACGAAATACCACAACGGAACCAGCAGTCGTGTCTCCCGCATTCGAAAATTCATCCTAACGAACAAGATTGCTACAACAACATCGAAGGCTATAGCTTCAAGATCCGCTATGGAACGTCAGAGGTCTGCCAGAGGTCCCTCATTTCGGATGAGGATCAGTCGAAGGATTCGATCTGGTTTCATGCCGGTACCACAGCAGGACAGCGACTCCGATCATGTTTTACCTGGTGTCTCTTGCGATCCCGACGTTAGTTCTCGCAAAACCGAACACTTATCCTCCCTCAAGGAGGTCTCTGGAAAGAAAGATGTAGACGTTAAAAAAGATAAACCCGGAAAGAAGAATGTGGAAAGAGGAAAAAAAGACGGACAAGGATCTTTGGGAGTTGACGGTGAGAATCGGCGAGCAGGTGGCAGTTTGAGATGCCGAGACCAGGACGAGGGCACGTATGATCTCACGGTGGATTCGCGAGTGGAGTTGGGCTTCAGTTTCCGACACAAGAGGCGGAGTTTTGGCAGCGAGAGCGAGAAGCGGCGTGGTGAACGATTTATCAGACGTGAGATAGAAAAGAAGAAGACGGTAGAGGAAAGCGATGATCTTGATGATTCCAGTGACTCGTCTAACTCGCACGTGTGTGACCTCAACTGCCCGCTTCTGGGTCCTAATGAATGTCCTTACTCCAGGACTCCAAAACAAACACGCAAAGGTAGGTACAACTTTTCTCTTTTCTCTTTTTCATTACATATTTCATTTGTTTATTTTGTCGGTTGTTTATATCCATTTTTTGTGTGATCCTTCGTTAATATCCTTTTTAATTTGTTTAATCGTGCATTTATTTAACAATGAAGTTGTGTTGCCCCTCGGGTGTTTAATCGTGCATTTTTTCAATCGTATATTTATTTAATCAATAATTTGCACGACCGTGCAAATCTGCAATGCTTGATGAGCTTAACAATGCAATTATTTAATTCTGTGTTGCTTTAATCCTTTTTTTTTTTTTTTTTTTTTTTGTTTAATCTTGCATTTTTTACATTCTTCAGTTCATGAATCATACAATAATTAAGTATAATAATAAGAGGATGACCATAATGTCTTTATCTGAAAACAGGACATCCCACTAATATTTTTAGCTAAAAAACGGGACATCCCTCATATATTTTCTTAGCTGAAAACTGGACATCCCACTAATATGTTTAGCTGAAAACGCAACATTCCACTAATATTTTTACTGGACACCCCACTAATATTTTTACCTAACAACAGGACATCCAAAAAATGTTTGTATCTGAAAACGGGACACACCGCTAATTTTTTTAGCTGATAACAGGACATCCCACTAATACTGTTTGCTGAAAACGGGAATCCTACTAAAATTTGTAGCTGAAAACGGGACATCCCAGTCAAGTCTATCTCCCCCCCCCCCCTTTTTCCCCATTCCACTCCCCCTCCTTTCTCCCTCCAAACTCCTCGCCCAAGAAAACACCCCTTAAGAATATATTGCTGTTGTTGGTATTATTGTTGTTTTTAATATTATTATTATTATTAATAAATATTAAAAACTAATACATTGTAAGGACAAGAGTTGGCTAAGTCTATGCGAACACTTCGTAAAGCCGGGATGCCGGGTTCGATCCCAACTGCGGGGCATGCGCCTTGCGTTGGTTTCGACAGTGGTATCAATAAAGCCGACCGTCCAGTAGGCAATGGCAAACTACTGGACGCAAACTTGCCTAGAAAAACCACACAACAGCCAGGGGCTGCTGGGGTTGGTTCTGCAAAGTCCTGTAAAGGATACGCAACCAACTTTTTGTAAGGACAAGAAAAAATATACGCCTATTATTGAACAAGCCATACAAATTATTTAGGTATTACCACTGGTTTTTTTTTTTTTTTTTTAACTGGATAGCGTGCCTTGTTTTTTGTTGGCTGCACTAGTGTTGTGTATAGATCTATCTTTTTTCCCGCTCAGGTTGTAAATATGTGTACTGTCCAGTTTAATTTTTTCTTTAGCTAGAGTGCATGCTTATTATTATTATTCTTATTGGTTCTGTAAATGTATGTTCTATTATGGAGTTTATTCCTAGTTAAACGGGAGAATTTGTGTACCGAAGGGACGGCCGGAACACGCCGAAAAAAACGGGACTTCTTCTTCTTCGTGTTCACCAGCTGTAAACTCTGGCGGAAGGTTCTGGTTGCTCGTCCACTACTAAACTGCAGTCCTGCTCCAGAACCTGAGTGTTGCGTGTGCATCAGTTTTACAGATCTCATTCTCTTGAATACAGACTGTTGGTTCCTTGCCTCTCCGGCAGATGCACTCCGACTTCAAAGGAAGCTCCCCAATCAGTCCACTCTTACGACATGATTTTTGGGGAGTCAGTGGATCTATTCTTGTTTTCCCCACAATAGGACCCCGGGACCCACACGGGTGAAAAACGGGACTGTTCCGGTGAGAACGGGACATATCCGTCACCGCATATAGTGAAGCCAGGAACTCTTTCCTGCTCCCGTAGGCACATTTGATCATTCATTTCTTGACCCGGGGCTTTGTGCGCTTCTAACTAAACCAGTAACTGAAAAAGAAAAGAAAAGGCGATTACCCAAAACGTCTAGAAAGGGGCCGTTACTCCCACAAAGTTTTTATTGCCCTAGCACCGAAATAAAATGATGCTTTGAAATACTGGTTCTCATTCTTCCTAATGCAGCTACCATTAAATACTGTTCCTTATGTTGTGGGAACCCCCAAACATACTATTATTTCCTTTGCTACTTCATAAATACAGTGAATATGTTTTTGGATGTTCCTATGAAACGGCCCCCACCCACAAGTTGAGAACCGCTGATTTAAAACAAAGGTGCCCGTAAGGCGTACTGTCGCTTACTATCGGGGAAAAAAAGGTATCGGCTAGACTCCTGTTTAATAGACCACGGTGTGTGATATGGTCAGCTTTATTCCGGCCGCCTTTACTAACTCCACATTTCCCTTGTAACACTTTTAGGCTGGTCATTTAATGACCATAGAAGGGTCATTTATTGAGACAGATCTGATTCCCCGCGGATTAGAATCCACGACCTTTGGCCTGCCTGTTATGTCTAATCAACAGGCAACTAGAAAATCGAACTGAGTCTCAGGAAAGTGGGGATATGCAGAAGAATAGATTTTTTTTTTCATTGAAACAAAAACAATCGCTTTTGGGGAGGATGCGAAAAAAAAGACAGTTCATCATCATCATATAGAAGGTCCTTTGCAGAACGTCGCTCTCATCACGGTCTGCCTGAGAGAAACTCGGTCTCTCACCAGCTCTACCACCTCAGGCACTTTCAAACTCAAGGAGTCACTAATATCCGGTGCCCATCTTGGTGTCGGTCGGCCCCTGCCTCTCCTTTCTGGTACCATGCCCTCTGCTATTATTTGTTCCAATCCGTCGTGGCGCTTGATATGACCAATATATTTCAGTTTTCGAGACAGGATGCAGTTTATTAGCCAATCTTCATTGATGTTCAGAACTTTCAAGATGTCAATATTTCTCCTCTTTTTCGTCCAAGATTTTTTGAGAATCTGTTAATAGCATTTCAGCTCAAAATCCCCTATTCTCTTTCTTAAGGACTGAGAGATAGTCTACGACTCACATCCGCATGTAGCTACAGGAAAGATGCATGCTCTCAAAATTCTAATTTTGACCTCCTTGATGGTGCTTAACCATAGACTTTAGGGCTGTTTAATCTTTGCATTGTTATGGCCAACCTCCTTTTAATTTCTGTCAAACAGTCTCGATTGCTATATATTATAGAGCCTAGATATTGAAAGTTACTGAAATTCTTCTTCTTCTTCTTCTTGTTCACCGACTGTGAATTCCGGCGGTAAGTCGCGGTTGTTCGTCCAAATGGACTTTTGGCTTTTACCTTGACCTGAGTTTTGCGTGTACATCCGTTTTACTGGCTTATTTGTTTGCAGTTCTCGCTCCCCGCCTCTCCGGCAGATGTACTCCGACTTCGAGGGAGAAAGTTACTGAAATAAATAAGAAAGGGACAATTCAAATATAAGTTCACATTAACAGATATAACACTATTTTAAACACTATTATATTGGAACTAAATGTCGAGGCTAAGAGGTAGACAACGGTAAAGGCTGGATAACGAAAATCGAGAGATGGACGGACAGAAGTCTGAGAGTGTACAACCACGACAAGGGACAGGGAGTTTTGGAAATCCATTGCAGTCAAGCTTCACTCTAGAGACAGCACATGGTTGATTGACAGTGCTTATGTGCCTTGAGTTTTGTCACATCAATGTTAAATGCCGTTATGGCTAAGTGTTTTAGCAGTTGCTGTGTTGGAATCTGTTGTCTCAGTTAAATGTCTTCACAACGAGGACATTTTCCTACAGAATGTATCTTTTGAACATAGTCATATAGTGGTACCTCAGTGTACGTCCTTAAACCGTTCCAGATCGTTGGACTTTTATAAAACATGACGTATGCAAAACCGTAAATATACCAAATAGTACATATACCAAACAGTACATGTAACAAACAGTGCGTATATCAAACAGTACTATACTAAACAGAACGTATACCAAACGCAGTTTTCCATAAGTAAGGAAAAAAAAATCGATTAATCCGTTCCCCTGAAAAAATCTCGTTGTTATTGGCATCTTATACGTTAGCTTTGTATAACATAACTTCAACAGTGCCTAATAGTCAAATACTCTAAATTATGTAGTTTTAAAACCAAGTTACGTATTTTGGATTCTAAGTTTTATTCAAATACGTCACGGAATATTAAAGAACAACAACTTAAGATCCGGAAAGAAAGTTGAATACATTCGAAAACAAATGCCTGAGGAAAATGATGAATATAAAATCGAGTGAAGACATAAAAGAAATGTCTGGGCAACCACTACTAGCAACAGTTATTAGACAGAGAAGATGGCGCTACAGTGGACACATCATGGGGAGAGAGAGAGCAGAGAATCACCAGACAGACACTAAAACGGGAAATTAATGGATTAGGGAGGAGACGGCACTTAAAGAAAAATTAAAACGGACAAAGGTGCTGGACTGGAGCACGTCCATGATATCCAACTGAGTTCACTGGATAGTACAGTATGGAGGTTTAGACTATGAGCCCTATGTGACACATAATGACACAACGGGATAATGAATGAATGAATGTATGAATTCTAAAATACATAAGTATAAAACAATTAGATGAAATAAAGGAAAATTTAACCTCACTTGACCTTAGTGAGAATAGTCAAATGCTTACAAGAGTAACGCTGAGCAGCGACGGAGATGTTATTGTTAGGAAGGAGACTGAGTCCCTCTCAGTAAAGCTTGAGTGATCTGACATTTTAGTGTTTATTCTCTTCCATTTTTTTTCTACTATTTTGCACCTACTGGGACCTGGCTGATGCCATTCTCGTTTGGCTTTAACTAAAAATGTATTTAAAGAACTTTACTTCTGCCTTCAGCTCACTTCTTATCGCGACATATGCTAGGTTTGACGTATAAGAAGTTAGACGTATACCAAGTTGTACGTATACCATTTCCAACGTATACCAAGTTGGACGTATACTAAGTTGTACGTATACCTAGTTGCACGTAAACCAAGTTGGACTTATCCTCAGGTACCAGTGTACTTTGAAGACGCATACAATGATTCCAGCATTTCGTACTTCCATGCTTGAATATATAACTGCCTGAAGACAATTAATTTTACCCTGTAAATTGTATGTGTCTGTGTGTTTTCAACGACATTATTTTCATAAGGTTTATTCATGTCTGCACACAAAGTTTTTACCATTTTAATGATTATAAATTAAACTATCATTTATTTTCCCCCTTCGTCCTCTTCCCACGAGATTTTCTTCTAATTTAACACAGTAATTGTGTTTATCCATTTAGACATTATCTTTCTTGTGGAAAATTTTTAGCGTAAATGTTTTTATCCCTTTCTGTTTATATAATTATTACTAAATAATGTAAACTTTGATAACTTATTTCAATTAATTTAATCGGGTTTAACAAACATCATCGTGGTGTGTGTGGTTGCACAGTTTCATAATTTTGACATAAAGGATTTCCATTTGAGCTGCAGGAGATTTTATTGTAGACCTGCTTACTTTGGTTTAATCAATGGTGGAAGCACCAGGACGTTCGGCAGGCAATAACGAGCGATTGGGCGTAAAGTTCGATCTATTCAGCAAGTAGACATTCACGGTAGACATCTATTGAACGGCAAAGCTGGTTTACAAATCGGACGTGACGAACTGAACTAAAAATGGCGAGCGGCTGATTATGTTCGGAATAGCTTATACATGTAAGCATTGCATGTGCGCATGACTGCTTTAGTGTTTGACTGCTTCTATCACCACTGAACAACAGCTCTGGTGGAGGGCTTAGTGTTTGCACATCTGACAGATGCTTTATGCATTTACATTGTGTGTGCGAACTTCGTGAATTTTTTGTGTATCATGTTTTTCACTAGTTTTACAAATGATACAAAGAAGGAAATTTTGTGGAGATTACCACACCAGAGCGGAGCAGTTACGGTATGTCCCGTCTGTATAGTAGAGTTGAAACCTGAACTAATGGCTTTAAAAAAATCATAGGCTATATTTTCAAAAGGATTAACACGCAGTATATTGGGACTTACAGTATTCACCCTCAGTATCATTATCTGTGTTATTTGACTAAGTTATATTTATGTATACTTGTAAATGCAACACAAACTCGTTAATATTCTTTCTGGTTGCTAAATTAACTTGTCGATGCCTCACTTTCCTACCTACAGCTCAGAGACGGTCGAGCTTCTCCTCGCCGACTTCCAGGGACACAGCCTTGACCTCAGTGACGTCTCCATCGCGACGACCTGAGGCGTTGGCCTCCGTCAGCATTGATGACATCCCTGGTCGCGACAGCGAGGTTGGGCTGCCAATCAACAGTCCTGGCATGCGAAGTTCTGCCTCCATGTGGAGCACCAGCGACCTACAGCGGAGTACCTGCGCAGCTTCCAAGACCGAACCTGACAGCATGTCCCGGTAAGTTAGTTTGACAGTTATGTCACATATCACTCCTGTCGCATGCCTAATGTAAGGATTTCTCCTTCAGAACCAACAGCACTCAGAGATAATTATGTTAAGTCGTTTGGCTCGTATTGGTCTAAGGGATTCCCCGTGGCCAATATACGCTCAACTTATCTGTGGAGTAGGGCAACTCAAGTATTGGCACTACAAAATATGTCAGTATATGAATACAATATTTCTAGGCACACTTGGCTGGACACCCCCACTACTTACTGAAGAAAGCCCCCAGGTTATGATAGTTCATTATCATAACCATGTTAACACATATAATGAAGATACATACACACACAACTGCTAAACACTTAAAAAGGTGAAATAGAGACACCTAAGTCAGCCATGAAAATGAATGCATGTAATCAGTGTAATATACATATAATAATGAAGTGAATTCCAGCTATCAGTGGAAGAATCTCAGAATATAATGTCTAGATACCAAAGATACTACACAGACAGCAGGTCTTGGAGATGACTCTATGTCATCATTGGGAAACATAGGAGCTGTGAGGCACAAAGCAAATCAGGCATCAAACTTAGCTTCTCTTCTTTCTGTCTATGATGCCTCCCTCAGCTCCGGATGATTCGACAGTCTTTGACTCTGGGAATTCTGCTCCACTGGATCAAGTAGTAAGAGAGTACCTCACCATAGAGGACACAGCACTGTACTGGTACTTAGCAAGTCTCTATCACCAGTTAGGACACACAATGTCTTTGAGCCACACTAAGCTCTAGCACTGGTAGGCTGTTTGAGTTATAAGCTCCCACATATTGATGATGTCAGGAACCTTCACAGGTGTCAGCTGGTGGGTGGTTGGTTTGTGGTTAGTTTATGGTTTATTTATGGTTGGTGGGTGTTGGTTGGACTGTTAAACTTGTGCCAGCTCCTCACAAAGGATTTATCCTGTCAAGAAAATAACTCAGGATTAGTCATCACCAAGAGGGTAACATCTTGACAGGAAAGACAGAACAAGCATCAGTCATCAACCCCCATCTGCTTATTCCACCCTGCTCTCCTGTTTCATTCCTCAGAATGCCTCTCCAGACCAGGATACCCAAGTCTCCTATATTCATCTGTCTGTTTAGTGCAAGAGAAGGCAAGTCAGATATACAGTGGAGATAGATAGAGTGTTCTAACACATATATCACTCTCTCTCTCTCCCCTCCCCTCTGCACACAGACACCAATATTTACTGTCAGTACATTTATTCCTCAGCCTCCCAAAGCCCGTCTTATCATTCATTGATCTGGGTCAAACACACTCCACACACTGGCCGACAAAGTCCTGACCTAATTCTGTCCCCATTTTGTATGCACAAACTTCTATAGTTAGTTTAAATAGTACACACTTGTAAGATTATTTAGGTTTACCAGTATGGGTGGGTTATTGAGGGCATAGGCTATTTAGTCTGTACAGGGGAAGGTCTACGTTCGAATCCGCTTCTCTAGCGATGAAGAACGGTCGAACTATGTGTGATCCCACAGCCGATACTGATCTCTCTACAGCAGTGACTACTTTACAGACATCATTTTAGGTACTCGTAAACTATAATTAACTTACCCAAGCATATGCAAAAACTGAGACATTCCAGATCGCCTTGTGAAATTGAAATTATACAGGCATAGATTACACGTCTGGACGCTTGGAACCGGCAAGAAAGAATGGCGTCACTTACGCACTTCAGGCGTTGGTAAAAAAAGAAGTCCCTAGTATACATGGGCAAGGAGTGCATCGGTTTCTAAGAAACCTCAAATAACTCCTCTAATATATATATCGAAGATATATACATTTAAAAGTGGAGTTTAGTTAAAGCAACCAGAAAATGTAGACATAATAATGTTGTCCAATAAAGGCCTATATATATATATAGATATAAGGGACTATATCTTTCCAGGCGTCCAAGTTTGAATTTTTGCCGATTACAGGTAAGTCAGGTTACCAGTCTTACGGACCGATGCGTAATGGCTTATCATTTCACGACAAGTTATGATCATTATTCTTTTCTGCTATCGGTTCTAGTAACGTTTTTGTTCACCAACAAAAACTTTACGTAGTCTCGCGAGATGTGTTGACTTCTCATTCACATTTCTTGAACTGCCCACGCGCTGCACTAAATTCTAGGGGTGCTAGCATTTGCGTTCTTTCCCTCGTGTCGCCGTCTCTACACACCAGGACTCTAGTAGATGTCTATGCGTCCCATTGGCCTCTTTTTCCCCCTCTCCTTTGCCACTGTCCGCATACGTCGGGCATACATTCTTTTCAACTAGGTGGGACCCAGGCTGCATATACAAGTGATGTCTAGGTGACATACACTCGTTGGGCTAGGCTCAAAGGCTGCACTCTTTCGTGGGACGTAGGCAGAGGCTGAGGGGTAAACGATTTGGGTTTAGGGCCAGTTATAGATGTTTTAGAGTCACAACTTGGAATGCAGAACGCTTAGATCGTTGACAATAACAAAATGTGGCACCCCTAGCAGATAATGTAACTCGTGGGAAAGGTCACGGTGGCTGATGAAGGGAAGGTCAAGAATTTTGCTGCAACGACGTGGAGTGGTTGTTTGCGGACGAAAACGTTACTTGTACACTACTGTCTAAACATTACACAAGACTGACAGTTCATGCTTCCCTTCTGTTTGATCCTTTGTTATCTGTTTGGTATCATGAATGAATTCCGACCCATTCCTTTTTTACCGCTCTCTTCGACTTTTATGTGAATATCTGTACCGAGAGGCAGACGGAGTGCCTGGAGGTTCATAGCAAAAGTGAATGGATGTCTTTTAGTGCAACAGGACCCGGCATATGATAACAAAAAATCCAGTTTTATAATGGCTTGAGAATCAGCTGTACTTACATGCTATGATTGTATTTGACTTACAGAACATATTGACAATAGTAAAGACAGATATGAAAAGTGGTATGTATCGCTTCAGAGGTCCCGGTTGATTCGTGTTCTGTGGATGTTTTCTGCAGATAGTGCAAGTGTGTTAGGGAACCAATAGACAGACAGAATGGATGGTTCTGAACCACTTGGTGGTGAATTGATGCATGGCAGGCTAGATGTTGTTGGGTTCCTTTAGTAGCAAGTGAACAGTGCTGAGGCACAAGTAGACGATCACCATTTGAGGAGAATGATGCTGTGGCGAGTTACTATAGGATCTGTCCGACGATCACATTTAGGGGAAAGGAGACAGATGTAAACTCACAGACTGTTACTTGTATCACCGCAACTGAAACTCTCTTGCTGCTGAAGTCATGGACGGATAGCTTATGGGAATGTCCTGAATGCTATGATATCGACATATAATTCAACAGTCATCGTTCATCGTAGCATTAATGTTGACCGTCATCGTTTCCATTGTCCATTTGTTTCCCATTTCAGTTCGTGTTGGTTATTATCTATCCCATTCTGCCCAGGGTGTGTCCAGTATATCACAAGTTTCTGTGTTTTAAAACCGTTTGCTATCAGCTGTTGCCGAAAAATTTCTCTGATGTATTCCAAATTGACAATGAACTGCAGAATTTGAAGTTTGTATATCTGTATGTGTGTGTGCATGCGCGCGTGTGTGTGGGTGCGTGTGCGTGCGTGCGTGCATTGGCCGGCTGTACAGATCTGGCTTATTTGTGTCCATGTCTGTGATACAGATCTGGCTTATTTGTGTACACGTCTATGAAACGAACCCAGAGCAAGAGGTACACAGCCTAACCTCTTTTTTGACAGAGACCCGTTGATATTTCTCTTTAACCGAGGCAAAGTCAATGAAGTGCTAAAATCTTGCTCCAAATAAATCAGTTTCCCTCCCCCATGTGATCAACCTGCAGATCTGCATTCTGTAGGATGAACGAGGAAGAGAATCACACAGCTTCAAATTACGGTAACACCCTTCAACGGGATTTCAAAGGCGGCAGCTGATGGACAAGATCTCAGGATAATTAAACAATATTTACTGGAAGCAAGAAGCAGCAATTAAACTGCGAAATAAAGCAAGCAGTTATGAACAGATAAAGCAAGGAGTGAGACAAGGATGTGTTTTGTCACTGGATCTTCTTTCTCTCTATAGTCAAATAATAATGAGGAAGGTCAAAGATAGACGAGGAATTATAGTTGGAGGTTATAATATAAACAATCTTCGTTAGGCATATAATACAGAATTATTATAATTCTTATTATCACCATAATATATATTGGCTTTTAATTACCAGTGGAAAGGAGCAACCAACAGTGAACATGACAGTAAACAGAGAGATGTTAGAATAGGATGGGGGAAAAAAACATTCTACTATTTTGATTGCATTACTGAAATAGAATTCAAAAATAGAACCTTAATGGCTAAATCTGTTCTCCGTAAGATGTGCAAAATATTGACAGCTAGACAGAAAAACAAAGTATTCACAATGAGAGTTGATGAGTCGCATGTATACTCGAGCTTGCTGCATGGCGCAGAAACTTGAACAACAAACAGGTAACCAGAAAATCGAATTGAGTCTCCGGGCAAGTGATCACACAGAAGAACTGGTCGCATTATGTGGAAACAAAAACAAGCAAATACAGAAGATCTGAATAGACTGAAAATGAAAAATTATTGAAAGAAATACACAGGAGACAATTGAAACAGTATGACACAATTACAAGAAACCACACTTGAGAGAAAGGGGGGTGGGGATCAATATTTATAAGCCAGATATGAAAGTAGGTGCACGCAAACCTCAAATTCTGGAACAATTAAACTGCAGAAGTAGATGAATAACTGGATCTTTCTATTTGCAGCCGGTGAATGCGAAGTACTAGTAGAAGAACATATTAGGTAAAACAAACAAACGAATAAATAAACAAAACAAACAAAAACATAACTTCTTCATTTTTATATAATCTTGTGTAAATTAAAACCCAAAAATATATTTTAAATACTAACAGCCTAAATTGGTAGCGCTTAAGTTTGATCCGTTCATTTATAAATGAAAGCACTACTTCTTGTTTTGCTTTGCCCAAAAAGATGAGTGACTTAGGGAACACCGGCCTTTCCTTTGTGCCACCTATATTTTATGTGCAGCTTCTTAACTCCGACATGTGCGCATGCGCCCAGCACCTCAACACCGTATCGCTAGAACTGTGTCAAACGTCAGTTGCATACACGGATTGTGTCCCGTTTGTCATAAACTAGTTAATGGTTACTGACCCTAAACTTAAGGATTATAAAGTGTTCACAGATAAAGAATATGTTTCTTAAAAAAAGACTTAACTGTATTGAATATTGTGGATTTTATACGAACGAACGAACGAACGAACAAACTTTATTTTCAAAGGGTTAAGAATTGGGCACGCAGGCCCGTCTAACATTCTGCCCTTCCACTCTGCTCCTTTCATACAATGTTTCATTTTTACCTCATTTCATAGTTAATAGTGGTGTTATACGGTGTAGATAGGGGGTCTGCGGTTTCATAGCTCTTAAAGAACCGAAGAAGAGGAAACTAAAAGGACCAGAACTTTGCTCAGTGTTGCTGCATCAGATAAAGGCGTGCCCCAACTGATTCTTGCAGAATTAGTGTCCGTTGCCATGGCAGTATCCGGCCACTTGGGTTCTACGTAATACACCGACCTGCCTGTTTCCATTGATGCCATTCACAAAGACAAGGAATGAAATGTTCGTATATTGATTGGGAGGAGGGAAAAGACGTGAGCGATAGAAGACGCAGTGCGCAATACAGCTGATGAAAACTAGAAGAAAAATGGCAGTTTTGGTAGCGCAGTGGTTGCAGAGCTCACTTAGCAGCTATGAGTTACCGTCACTTTCAATGCGAGCATTACTTGTCCGTTGAATTGGGCTCCAAAATCGACCCACCTACACACTGATATAAAACTGTAGGCAGTAAAATATGACTGTCGAGATAATGCTTGTTACTTTTTACATGTTGTTCGTATCGACGTCCTAGGACATCGGTCCGACCCATACGTGCTCCGTCCTCCGACGCAGCAGCTACCTGTGTTTCCATGCTCAACGTACCCACTAGGAGTTAAGTGGTATATCTTCTTGCGTTAGCTATGCATAACAACCTTATTTTCTCAACTGGTTCATCTGATTGGTTTATTTAATCAATCAATCAACTAATCAGACAATCAATGATTGATTGATTTAATGAATGATTATCACAAACGTTACAACACTATCTACATACCTAAAGATGCTCCTTTTTCAGCAGCAAAGATCAATAGATATAAATACAAACAGTCAACCGGTTGTAAACAGCATGTTCTATCTCTTATAAAGGAGTCTCATACAAGAGATGCTTTCTATGTAACGGGTAGGGTCCTCAATGGGCAGGAGTGCTTCATAATAATTATAATACAAATATGATGATGATGAAGGGCAAATAAATGTTATATTGTTAGATCAATATTGCATGTATACACAGAAACTAGAAGATATATCTACCTGGTTAAAAAAACAGGGGGGGATGGGTTCAACTTACAGATGTGTAGGGAAACTCTCCCCCTCACCCCCTCCCCCTCTCTCCACCCCTCCCCCAGTTGGAAGGGGTATGCTCAACGTGATCCTGTTATTAAACTTTCCACAACTGGCGTTTTTAACAGCCAATAAACACCCTCATCCATTGCCCCACACCGACAAAATATTCGGGACATTCTCACAACGAACCCAGTCACCATCTTCAGCAGCCAACAGAGTCCCAGTACTGATGGTACCAGACGCAGCCTAATTGTATGTCTGTCTCGCCTTTCCCTTGAGTTATGTTACATGGAGCCAGTTGAAAGATGATGACCGATGGATTGCCATGGTGGCAGGGGAGGGATAGCATCGGTGGAACTGATCCAGAGGACAAGAACCGAGAGCTGTGGAGATGCTTGAACGCCTATTACCACTCGGCAGAGCACTTGATGATGGTGATGTATTTGTTACTATAGTAGGCGCTTGAGGAGTTACAGTGAAATATGCCCGGCGATAAATTTTGCAATCTATTGTTTGAATCTTCTTTGTTCAAATTTCTTATGCCCGTCTTTACCCATCTGTCTGGAATTTGATTTATTGATATTCTGTTGACGTCTTCACTAATTTGTTTGGAGTTTGATTTATTGAAGTTTTTCTGCACGTCTCCAACCATCTGTTATATGTCTTCCCACATGGCAGGGTGGGCGCCAGTAGCTGGTCAAACGTCTTTAACCATCCGTTAAATGTCTTCCCAGACTGCAATGGCAAACTACTGGACGTAAATGTGCCTAGAAAACCCACACAACAGCCAGGGGCTGTTGGGGTTGGTTCTGCAACGTCCTGTAAGGGATACGCAACTAACCTATATGTCTTCCCACATGGCAGGGTGGGCGCCAGCAGGCTTTCAAACGTCTCTAACCATCCGTTATATGTCTTCCCACATGGCAGGGTGGGCGCCAGCAGCCTATCAAACGTCTTTAACCACCCGTTTTATGCCTTCCCACATGGCAGTATGGGCGCCAGCAGCCTATCAAACGTCTTTAACCACCCGTTATATGTCTTCCCACATGGCAAGGTGGGCACTAGCAGCCTGTTAAACGTCTTTAACCACCCGTTATATGTCATCCCACATAGCATGGTGGGCGCCAGTAGCCTGTCAAACGTCTTTAACCATCCGATATATGTCTTCCTACATGGCAGGGTGGGCGCCAGTAGCCTGTCAAACGTCTTTAACCATCCGATATATGTCTTCCTACATGGCAGGGTGGGCACTAGCAGCCTGTTAAACGTCTTTAACCATCCGATATATGTCTTCCAACATGGCAGGGTGGGCGCCAGTAGCCTGTCAAACGTCAGCGAAACGTTCAGTGAACGAATGCACGAGCTGGTCCGGGCCTTCTCCAACAGGACCCAGAAAACCAAAGAGAAGATCTCCCAGCCGCCCACACCGTCATCAGAATCTGACAACGACGCCAAATCCGGTAAGTTCTGTCTTCGTCGTTCTAATTTGTGTCTTCATTCTTAAATGTGAGCCTTCCCCCCCCCCCCCCCCCACGCCCCTTTTTCCACATGTGGAAGTTTTAGGGCCGGTCCGGGGGTGGGGGTGCAAAGAGTAAACCCACTTCTTCCCTAAAGAGGATGTCGTAAAAGTCGACTTATTACATTTGTTTCCTTCGAAGTCAAAGTGTATCTGCCTGAGAGGCGAGAAACCAACAGTACGTATACAAATAAGCCACATCTAATAAATGAATGTACACACAAAACTCTAGTTCTGAAGCAAGAACGAAGTCCTGAAGTGGACGAACCACCAGAACTTTCTTCCGGAATTGGCAGCCGGTGACTGTCAAGAAGAAGAAGATGTGAGCCGAAGTGTAACCATCTGAGTTTGGATGATACACCCACAAGACAGGTTCTAGATTCTCCGTTCAACAAGTAAAGAAGTTATAATGTGGACACTAGTGTCTGCAACACCAGCCGAGTGTCACCTGCCGGTAAGGATGAACTCGTGTGAGCAGATCTTTAAACTGCCACTTGTGCTTTACGTTCGCCCCTTAACAAAAGGACAACTTTGTGTTGTAGTTCACAGCTCGGCTGCAGTATCTGTACCTGTCGGTCTAATACATTTGATTTTTACCAAACCCCTAACTGGTCGCACTTTATGACATGCTTGATCGGTCTTTAAAATATCGGTCTATCATATCCGCCCAATCCGCTCCAAGGCGTAGGAAGAGGTCCCTATTTTGGTGTGAGGCCCTGATATCTTTCACGCTGCGATTCGCGCCACACCGACTGCTTATTATGTTCTGTTGTTGGTGTTCTAAACTGGGATATTAGGACCCTGCCAAACGCCCAGGATTACATTGTGAAAGCCTTTCACTAACCTAAAAGCCACAGAGCCCCATGACATACATTTAACAATGCACGAAAACGCCAGAACTAAATGGTTCAAACTGACACGGTCGAGAGACTTGTCTTGTTGCCCGCGGTGTACCTGTCAAGTTGTGATCCCTCTGTTGTGTGGGTGTTTTAGAGCTTGATTGTCTTGGCTTTGTCGGTGAATGAACATGGCACAGTTTGACAGTGTCATTACATGGCATGTTCATTGTGAGTGCCTGGTTTTGTTTCTTGACGACAGTCTTGTAATTAATCTCATTTGTTGTGTGGTCTGCAGTTGGTTGAAAATAAGTTACAATAGCTTCATTGTCACTTGAGTTATCATCATCATCGTTGTTTTAATTTTTAGTCTCAACATGAGAACACGATAATATTAAATCTTTTTTCCACTTATTGTTCGACTTCTTTTTTTTTTTCCCTTCTTTTTTCCTTATTTTCCTCTTCCTTCTTCTTCTTCGCCTCTTCCTCCTCATTCAGCATCATCTTTCTTCTTCTCTTTCTCCTCCTCCCCTCCTCCTCCTTCTTCAAAAAAGTGTAGTAAAACACACGACCAACTAGGCATCCCTAAAAAGGTATCTTCACTGGTCATGAACAGCTTGGAAACCCACAACTACGGAATACGGACAAAGTTCGTCAAAAACCATTGCAATGGTCTAATGCAGACACCGTCCATTCTGATGAGAAGGCCTCAAGACTATAAAGTTTCTTGTGCGACTCATGTCCTTCCACTGTTCAGTACAGTTTGTTGTGCGACTCATGTCCTTCCACTGTTCAGTACAGTTTGGTTTGCACTGGAATGCCAACCTGTCAACCCTGGGATCTACCGCATGCAGAGGGCATGTCTGTAGCACAGGTTCGGTATTCTGGTGTGCCTCTTCCCGTGGGCAAAGTTCTGGGTCCCCAGTCTTCAATTTCTTGTACATATGTCTACAGTTTTGTGTGTGTGTCCGAAAAGCAGTCTAGATATAATTGTTTCTTTTATATGAAGATTCTGATTGGGTCAGAATGAATAGTGTTCCAGTGGGTCATAATGGCTGCCTTGATCTTAGTTTTATTTTGTCATAAGTGCAACCTATAAATACTTAAGTGCACAAAAAGGAAAGTCATTTTGAGGGTGCTGGTGGTGTTGATGGTAGTGGTGGTAGAAGTAATAGTAGTGGATCAGCAGTAGTAGTCTTTTTAGTAGTAGTAGTGGAAGTGGTAGTAACAGAAGAGGTAAAAGTACTAATAGTAGCAGCAGTAGTGTTAGAAGTAACATCAGCAGCAGCAGTAGTAGTGGCAGAATAACAGAAGCAGCAACAGCAGCAGCATTAGTACATGCAGGACAAGTCGCAGCAGTAGTAGCAAAAGTATTCTCAACATTATAGTTGTATAAGAAAGAAAGAAATACATCAAGAAAGAACTGTAGAAAAAAAGAATCCTAACAAATAAAGGAAGTAAAGTAAAGGACAGAAAAAAGTGGGGAAATGGATGAACAAGCGTAAACCAATGCGTTAGGAGAAAATAAAATTAAAATAATAATTGAAAATTCAATATTTGCAAATTTAAAAAAAAAATTTTTAATAGCAGGAAATCACCAAACAAGACGCTATGAAACGCAGACGACAACACAAAAATACTAGCTGTCTGTAATAATTTCACACAGATCTCTGTAATATTTATAATTTAAGAACCTTGTCAGGCCGTTTGAGCCCTTTTCTGTAGCACCCTATCCAGGTGCTTCATTTTCTTTCTGTCAAGGAACCATCACTATTGTATCCCTGTAATAGATTTCTCTCTCTCTCTCTCTCTCTCTCTCTCTCTCTCTCTCTCTCTCTCTCTCTCTCTCTCTCTCTCTCTCTCTGTCGCTCTCTATCTATCTATCTATCTATCTATCTATCTATCTATCTATCTATCTATCTATCTATCTATCTATCTATCTATCTATCTATCTATCTATCTATCTATCTATCTATCTATCTATCTATCTATCTATCTATCTATCTATCTATCTATCTATCTATCTATCTATCTATCTATCTATCTATCTATCTATCTATCTATCTATCTATCTATCTATCTATCTATCTATCTATCTATCTATCTATCTATCTGTCTATCTATCTATCTATCTATCTATCTATCTATCTATCTATCTATCTATCTATCTGTCTGTCTGTCTGTCTGTCTGTCTGTCTGTCTGTCTGTCTGTCTGTCTGTCTGTCTGTCTGTCTGTCTGTCTGTCTGTCTGTCTGTCTGTCTGTCTGTCTGTCTGTCTGTCTGTCTGTCTGTCTGTCTGTCTGTCTGTCTGTCTGTCTGTCTGTCTGTCTGTCTGTCTGTCTGTCTGTCTGTCTGTCTGTCTGTCTGTCTGTCTGTCTGTCTGTCTGTCTGTCTGTCTGTCTGTCTGTCTGTCTGTCTGTCTGTCTGTCTGTCTGTCTGTCTGTCTGTCTGTCTGTCTGTCTGTCTGTCTGTCTGTCTGTCTGTCTGTCTGTCTGTCTGTCTGTCTGTCTGTCTGTCTGTCTGTCTGTCTGTCTGTCTGTCTGTCTGTCTGTCTGTCTGTCTGTCTGTCTGTCTGTCTGTCTGTCTGTCTGTCTCTCTCTCTCTCTCTCTCTCTCTCTCTCTCTCTCTCTCTATTTTGTGCAACCGCTTACGTCTGCTGTCGGAAACTTAACATTTTGGATAATTATTTTATCACATTCTGATATTCAGACGTGGTCAATTATATTCACAGTCTGTTAATAAGGCGCTTCTCAATACTCTCTTGATTTACGGCTCACATTTGCTTCACTGATTCTCTGACTGGAGTACTTATTTGATTATCGCAGCTGCGAAGTGAGATCTAGTCCGCTAACTATATTGCTCAATGACGTATGCTATACCTATCTGATTAACAATCAAATCTGCGAAAGGAGATATAGTCTGCTAAATATATTGTCCAATGACGTATGCTATACCTATTTAATTATCAGACCTGCAAAGTCTTCTTCTTTTTCTTTGCGTTGGGTTTCGTATGCTCACATCAGACCATCAGGTGGGTTGCCTTTATGAACTTGCATGTCAGTAGCAGGTCCTTCATGGTTTCCCATAGCTTGCTCTGCACACTTTGCTCTTGCGGCCAGGTGTCTTTCCAAAGTTGTAGGTAGAGTTGGTAGGTATGCAAAATGTGTTCATCGGCAAAGTGAGATCTAGTCCGACAATAACATTATCCAATGTTGTATTATGCTAAACCTATTTGATTATCAAATCTGCAAAGTGAGATCTGGTCTGCCAATAACATTGTCAAATGATGTATTATGCTAAACCTATTTGATTATTAAATCTGCAAAGTGAGATCTAGTTCGCTAATTACATTGTCCAATGACGTATGCTAATCTAATATTTGAAGGAAATAAAGAATCTGCAGTAAGTTTAACTCTTAGTACCACGCGATTTTAGTGAGATAACCAAACGGAGAGTAAAAAACCCGGTTGAAAAATCGTGAATGCATTACTTTTAAAGTGGCCATATAAGCACAAGTAGCGTGACCAATGGGAAAGTCGGATTCTTTTAGCATGTTAGACGCTCATCTGCGGATCGGAAGTCGTGGGTTCGGGTCTTGACGAAACAATCAGGGGACAATTCTAAAAACGGGACTCGTCCAGATTATAAGATACATAGAGGGTCATACAAATTTTAGAAACGCTTAGGTGGGCCATGGCATAAAATAGTTTGAGAAACACTGGTTTAGATGTTCCCTGATTTATTCTATCTATGGCTCTACAATCCCTGTATAAACTTGTGCACACTTCGAGAAGGTGTTTACTTGCTCCATACTGAGCCATTCATTTCTATATTACGTTTCTGTCGCGTGCTTTCTCCTGATGTGTTCGTATTGAACACAGACAAGTTAGATCCGTTTAGATAATACAAATACAACAAAAACCTTTCGAGTAGAGTAGAACCTCGGATATCAAACGCCTGACAAGGCAGATATGACTTCTGTCGTCTGGTTATCGTTGCAGCTTCCCCCCCCCCCCCCTAAACCCCCCCCCCCCCTCTTCCTCCTTTCCCACCCCCTGCCCAGGATGAGAAGAGGCGATAATACCCATCAAAAACGGTTGTCCATATTATTGCAAATTAGCTTGTCCGAACTTTTTGTCCCACTGTATCCATTTTAAATAGTTTTAATTTCCTATGTGCATTGCGCAGTATTACTTAAAAAAAACAACCAATTAGTATTCGATGCAATGCGCGGGTATCAGTTAGGAACTAGGAGATTTCAGCAACAGAATCTATCCGTGTTAAATCTTGTTGTACCTGTATTGACTTTCTAAGTGCTGACAAAATGTCTTGTGTAGTGGCACTGACAGAAGCTCTCTGTCATGTCAACTGGCATAAGAAGAGTTTCCTTATCTGGTAATTTTCAGAAACCGATGTCGATAGTGATCTTATTACGAGATATGTTAATATATATATATATATATATATATATATATATATATATATATATATATATATATATATATATATATATATATATATACACATATATATACACACACACACACGCACGCACGCACACAGGCACAGACACACACAGGCATGCAAGCACGCACGCACACACACAGACACACACACACAGACACACACAGAGACACACACACAAACACACACACACCTTGTGTTTATGGGAGAAATATGATTTTTATATCACTGTGGCAGTTATTCTATCAGTCATCGTCATCATGTAGCAGGTCCTTTGCAGAACGTCGCTGTCATCACGGTCTGCCTGAAAGAAACTCGGTCTCTCGCCAGTTCTCCCGCCTCATATACTTTCATACTCAAGGAGTCACTTATATCCTGTGCCCATCTTTGTGTCGGTCGGCCCCTGCCTCTCCTTACTGGTACCACGCTTTCTGCTATAATTTTTTCCCAATCCTTTGTGGCGCTTGATATGACCATAATATTTCAGCTTTCGAGACAGGATGCTGTTTATTAGCCAATCTTCCTTGATGTTCAGATCTTTCAAGATGTCAGTATTTCTCCTCTTCTTTGTCCAAGATATTCTGAGAATATTTCTATAACATTTCAGCTCAAAAGCCTCCATTCTCTTTCTTAAGGACTGAGAGATAGCCCACGACTCACATCCGTATGTAGCCACAGGGAAGATGCATGCTCTCCAAATTTTTATTGTGATCTCCTTGCTGGTGCTTAACCATAGACTTTTAAGGCTGTTTAATCTTTGCATTGCCATGGCCATCCATATTTTAATTTCTGTTAAACAGTTCCCATTGCTGTTTATTACAGAGCCTAGGTTTTCAAAGTGTGTGACATTTTTGCTGCCTGTTAACTCTTTCTCGCCCAAACGGGTGTGGCAGTAGAATAATAAATATATGCCTCTGACGTATCTCAGTTAGCTTACCTGTGAAATAGAAGCATCGACAGTAGAACAGTTCAGAACAGTTAAAAAATAAATACAGTAATGTATACAAACATCTCTACATGCTGCCTGGAGAAATTAGTGAACACTTTATAATTTTGTTTCGACAATAAGTTAACGACTCAACATGAGAAGGGCGGTATCCATGGAGCCGTGATTGTTCCCGACTGAGAACGCTAGTCCCTCGGCACCCATTCAAATCCCACACGGCCCTACCCCGTGACAATCAGTTAGGGACAGTTACCGGTTGTAATATGAAGCGGATTCAAGGTCGCGCGACGTTACAGAGTCAGCTATAAGATTATCACCTGTAGCATGAAACTGGTCAAAAGTCGTTCCTCTAGGCCATCAGAGAAACGAGTGTGTTTTTTTTTTTTTTACCTGCTAGCAGCCCGACACACAACAGTTTCGGGATAGGAGGACGACACGAGTACATTCAACAAATCAACGACGTTCGGACTTGTCTTTTACATTTTCTGTACGAGACGGCATCTATTCAAAGCCTCAAGATAAAAACATTGACCCTTTGATGCCCTACACCAAATACTTGTGGATTACTGTACAGAAGCATTGATAAACATTTTCCTCTTGGAGAAATTACTCATTTAGTGATCTCTCTCTCTCTCTCTCTCTCTCTCTCTCTCTCTCTCTCTCTCTCTCTCTCTCTCTCTCTCTCTCTCTCTCTCTCTCTCTCTCTCCTCCTCCTCCTCTTTATCTCTCTCTGTTTTTTTTTTTACTTCTTATATGTAGATGTACCTCCCTTTCCCTCTCAACTTTGATGTGTGTGCTTGCGAATTGTTAATTATTAATTGTTGTCACAGCATGACAATAGTATGTTATTTATAAATGTATGCTGTAACATAAGGCTAATAGTATATGAGAGAAACATGATAACTTTTGTACATCATTAACACACGCGTGTGAGCATGTAGAGAGTCGGTAGTCCAGAACCCAAGTTTAAGGTGTCTCCTTCGTGACAAAGAACTGCATGGTTGTGGGGTGCACAATCGCAAAGGTGGCAGTCAGGTCGTACAGGGGCGACACCTTGCTGATAGGCATTACGCCCCTGGCCCCTTCCCCAGTACGAGAGCACCACTGGGGTGACCGTTAATTAACCCTCACTACTTCCGGTCAAAATAAACGCTAGGCACGGTCACTGTTTCGAGCCATGACAAATTTGTTGCTTCTGCCAGACGGTGGCCGTTGCATTTTTGCTCCATTTGTAGACTGAAAGAATATAGTTTCGTCGCCCAGCTTCTGATTTGAGTGCATGGCGTGACACTGTGAGCTTCGGGTTTCATTTAGAATGTTTTTTGACTGTGACCAGCGTGGTGGTGTGAATTGTAGATTCAGAAAATGGCGCGATGCCTGTTGTCGCAATATTGGTGGTGCCATTGTGTGATTAAAATTTATCGCTTGTGCAACTGCTTATCTGTTGGTGACTTCTGCCACCATCCACGATGAACTGCATTTCTATTGTCGGACTGTTTGTGTTGGCACTTCGGATGACTGCCGCATGCTTGTAATGCGTGCGTAAACTAGATATGATGAGACAGCAGTCTGTCAATGTTTCCACAATGGACGGTGATAAACATTGTGTGTGCGTTTTTTGTTGGCACAGGAGCGGAGCAACTATGGGGTCACCCGTTTGCTATGAAGCTGAAACTAAGATTACCAGATTTTACCAGCTAGCATGTCGATAGTTTCTAGATACACAAGAGACAACAGGTAGCATGTAGATAGTTTCTAGATACACCAGAGACAACAGCTAGCTTGTCGATAGTTTCTAGATACACAAGAGACAACAGGTAGCATGTAGATAGTTTCTAGATACACCAGAGACAACAGCTAGCTTGTCGATAGTTTCTAGATACACCAGAGACAACAGGTAGCATGTAGATAGTTTCTAGATACACCAGAGACAACAGCTAGCATGTAGATAGTTTCTAGATACACCAGAGACAACAGCTAGCTTGTCGATAGTTTCTAGATACACCAGAGACAACAGGTAGCATGTAGATAGTTTCTAGATACACCAGAGACAACAGCTAGCATGTCGATAGTTTCTAGATACACCAGAGACAACAGCTAGCATGTAGATAGTTTCTAGATACACCAGAGACAACAGCTAGCTTGTCGATAGTTTCTAGATACACAAGAGACAACAGCTAGCATGTAGATAGTTTCTAGATACACCAGAGACGACAGCTAACGTGTAGATAGTTTCTAGATACACCAGAGACAACAGCTAGCATGTCGATAGTTTCTAGATACACCAGAGACAACAGCTAGCATGTAGATAGTTTCTAGATACACCAGAGACAACAGCTAGCATGTCGATAGTTTCTAGATACACCAGAGACAACAGCTAGCATGTCGATAGTTTCTAGATACACCAGAGACAACAGCTAGCGTGTCGATAGTTTCTAGATACACCAGAGACAACAGCTAGCATGTAGATAGTTTCTAGATACACCAGAGACAACAGCTAGCATGTAGATAGTTTCTAGATACATCAGAGACAACAGCTAGCATGTAGATAGTTTCTAGATACACCAGAGACAACAGCTAGCATGTAGATAGTTTCTAGATACACCAGAGACAACAGCTAGCATGTCAATAGTTTCTAGATACACCAGAGACAACAGCTAGCTTGTCGATAGTTTCTAGATACACCAGAGACAACAGCTAGCTTGTCGATAGTTTTTAGATACACCAGAGAAAACAGCTAGCATGTAGATAGTTTTTAGATACACCAGAGACAACAGCTAGCATGTAGATAGTTTCTAGATACACCAGAGACAACAGCTAGCATGTAGATAGTTTCTAGATACACCAGAGACAACAGCTAGCTTGTCGATAGTTTTTAGATACACCAGAGACAACAGCTAGCTTGTCGATAGTTTTTAGATACACCAGAGAAAACAGCTAGCATGTAGATAGTTTTTAGATACACCAGAGACAACAGCTAGCATGTAGATAGTTTCTAGATACACCAGAGACAACAGCTAGCATGTAGATAGTTTCTAGATACACCAGAGACAACAGCTAGCTTGTCGATAGTTTCTAGATACACAAGAGACAACAGGTAGCATGTAGATAGTTTCTAGATACACCAGAGACAACAGGTAGCATGTAGATAGTTTCTAGATACACCAGAAAAAACAGCTAGCATGTAGATAGTTTTTAGATACACCAGAGACCGCAGGTATGTATGAGTTTTTGAGTAGAAAGGAAATGAGTAAACAGATTCTAGGTAATTCAGGCATTTGTAGATTCTAGGTAGAATAAAACTGTACCTTCTTTTTCTCCTCCTCCTCCTTGTCATCATCAACATCATCCTCTTCTTCCTCCTCCTTTTGTTTCTCTTCTTCTACTCCGCATCTACTTCTTCTTCTTCTTCTTATTCTTCTTCTTCTTTCTTCTTCTCTTCTTCTTCTTCATTTTTCTTCTTCTTTTCTTCTTCTTCTTCTTTTTTCTTCTTCTTCTTCGGCATCATCAGCATCATCTTATCATTATCATCATCTTTTTCTACTTCTTCTTCTTCTTCTTCTTCTTTTTCTTCTTCTTCTTCTTCTTCTTCTTCTTCTTCTTCTTCTTCTTCTTCTTCTTCTTCTTCTTCTTCTTCTTCTTCTTCTTCTTCTTCTTCTTCTTCTTCTTCTTCTTCTTCTTCTTCTTCTTCTTCTTCTTCTTCTTCTTCTTCTTCTTCTTCTTCTTCTTCTTCTTCTTCTTCTTCTTCTTCTTCTTCTTCTTCTTCTTCTTCTTCTTCTTCTTCTTCTTCTTCTTCTTCTTCTTCTTCTTCTTCTTCTTCTTCTTCTTCTTCTTCTTCTTCTGTTTCTTCTTCTTCTTCTTCTTCGTTATCATTAGCTTCATCATTATCTTCTTCTTCTTCTTCTTCTTCTTCTTCTTCTTCTTCTTCTTCTTCTTCTTTTTTTTTCTTCTTCTTTTTTTTTTTTCTTCTTTTTTTTCTTCTTCTTCTTCTTCTTCTTCTTCTTCTTCTTCTTCTTCTTCTTCTTCTTCTTCTTCTTCTTCTTCTTCTTCTTCTTCTTCTTCTTCTTCTTCTTCTTCTTCTTCTTCTTCTTCTTCTTCTTCTTCTTTTTCCTCCTCCTCCTCCTTCTCATCTTCCCATAAATGCCTAAACCAAAAAGGTGTTTTAGGGCCAATCTCTACGGTGTACTCACTACTCCGTAATCTTTCATTGCTTTCCTTTATATCTCTTACTATACCCCCATTCCCCTCCCTTTCTCTCCTCTCTCTCTCTTTCTCTCTCTCTCTATGTGGGTGCGTGCGTCTCTCTCCCCCCACCTCTCTCTCTCTCTCTCTCTCTCTCTCTCTCTCTCTCTCTCTCTCTCTCTCTCTCTCTCGTGACAAACAACATGCCATGACTGTATATGATGACAACATTTGTTTGCAGCCCTTCTAATGAAATCTAACACTTGTATTCCCTAACTTATTACTATTAACATTTCTAGCTTCAACACAACAGTCTCGGTGTTATATTCCCCAGCTGTGTCCGGCACAGAGACACCGGGTCACCGAAACATTCGGCTAGGATCGTTTTTGCCCATGGGTTCCCAAGCCAGTGACGCCTTATCAGACGAGAACCACGATCACTTCATGGGACTTTGGCGCTGCAAGTTTAAGACCCCTAAACTGCTTAAGAAGCTTCGGTTTCCTACAACAGTAGAGCCACACAGTAAGTTTCTCCTGACAATAATTTGATAATGGAGACCCATATAGTAAGACTGGTGTTGCGGCTAGATACTGGCCTCAGGCCAGAAGGTCTTTGATTCAAATCCTCAGCTAGCCTAATTTTTGAAAAAAGGACTGTAGTACCCAGGTTGAGCTATCCTAAAATAGATACCAGGTAAGTCTTGGTAAGTGAAGCGTAGAAAAGGGGAGGGGTGAGGGGGGAGGCAAACAGGGTGTCATTACTAACGGGTACTTCCATCAATGAATGACAAACTGCATTTCTAGTGGCGACTGTTGGCTTTGGCGCCTCTAGCAACTGCCATATGCATTTAGTGCGTGCATATATTTCTTGACTGTGCCGGGACAGTTGTTTGTTCGCCAGTTTTTTAAATGGAACAAAGAGGGACATTTCATACGATTTTCACTGGCACAGAAATGAAGCAAGTATGGGGAAACAACAAACATCTGTGTTATTATTATTTTTAAAATATGTGTGTGCGCGCGCTCGTGTGTGTAGGGGCTGACAGGAAATTTTCCGCACCAGGTACCATCTGAGCTTGCTGCGCCAGTTCTGGGAAGTAAAGAGGCCGGCGTTATGTTGACTACATTACCTACTGAGTTCTATACAAATACAGGACTGGCGCTATATGCCCAGGAAACCTGAGGGTATGGGAAATGACCCTTTACACGCCTTACTACATGGCAAGACAGCTGAAATAATGTGCCGCTGTGCACTAATCATACATCTTGCTAAACGTGCCTATCCTCATCATCATCAACAACAACATCATCATGTGGCATGTCTATATGCCTAGACTATCAAGTTTCGCCAACTCAAACAATCACCAGTATCACGGATCATGTCAGTGTTCCTGTCTCGCCCCCATCTATGTGACCAAGCCATCCATGTATTTATCTCTTTACCTTCCCCTACTATTTTCTCGTTAATCTTGCCAGTCGTCACCGATATCTCGAGTTCGCTTCTCGTCATAACTGGGTCGAAGGAATCGCCGGCTGTCTGCGTGTAGTTTCTCTAATCACAGAAGACTTCTATCTTTACCGCTAACTTAGAAATTATTTGCATCACACTGACTCGAATGGTTCCATCCCACCTGCAGGTAATTTGGCAGCAGACCGTCTTGCGTTGGTTTCGACAGTGGTACGGAGATCCGACCCTTTAATGAGTGGTGACAAACTACTGAACGTAAAATGTGCCTAGAGAAACCACGACAGCCAAACAATGCTGATTGATTCTGCTACGTCGTATAAATGATATCCAACTAATAAACAGACTCGCATAAGGGCGAACATTCACAGAAACTGCGTGTAAATTGCCTACGCTTTCAATTTTCCAGTATTGCCAACTCCCCCCCCCCCCTCCCCCCCCCCCCCTTTTCTCTCCCAATCTCAAAAGGAACATTTGTTTGCCTGTCTGTCTGCTTCCTGTCTGTATAAATGACTGTCTGACTTCTGTATGTATGTATATATGCCTTTCTGTATTCTTGTCTGCCTTTATGCCTTCCTGTCTTTTTGACTGTCTATTTGTTTGTCTGTCTGCATGTCTGTCTTTCTGTCCTCCTCTCCTTATATCTGCCTCTTTGGCTATCTGTTTATCTGTCTGTATATGTGACAGTTTGTTTATCTGTTAAAAAAATTTACATTTTCAGTTTATCAAACACCCATTCCTCTGCCTCTCATCTAACATGTTTATTGCTTGTTCTACCCACTGTTGTTCTACCCACTGTTGTTCTTCTACCCACGCTGTCATGACATGCTTGCTCACGTTCGTCCACTTGACTGTTTCAGGCAAAACTTACGTCACCTGGCTATTTTTAGTCAGTCTGGCTTTTTTGTACAACGCAGTGGTGATTCCCCTTCGCGGGGTTTTCCCCTACCAGACGCCGGACAATGTCCACTACTGGCTGATGGTGGACTACCTGTGTGACTTCGTCTATCTCCTGGACATGGTGGTCTTCAAGTGCAGGCTTCGCTTCACCAACGATGGCGTGGTTGAGGTCAGTTTGTATATTCTTTCTGTTTGCCCTAAATAGAAGAGCAGTTGGCAAGCTATGCTTTTTTTATTTTAGTTATTATTCATTTAGTCGTGTTTTTTTTTAATGGTTTACAGCTAGGCTGTGATATCTTTGCCTTTCCCTTTCGACCCAGCACATCTGATTTTAGCAAACCTCCAATTAGTCGTCCTTTGTGACACTGTGGCTTAGGTGTTCCGAATGTGCTATGTAATTCTGGGGTGTCTGGTTCCATCCCATCTGTGGACGATTTGGCGACAGACCGTCTTGTGTTAGTTTCAAAAGCACTGGCAAACTACTGAAAGTCAAATTGCCTAGTGAAATCAGACATTCAAAACATTCAGTTACTAGTTCTGGAGTGTCCTGTAAGATTACGCTTCCGTGTGTATTGTTTAATTATTAGAAGGGAGTGGGGACAGTTGGTCTATTCTGTGTTCCTCAGAATGGGACCCTATGGGGCCACAAGACATTCCCTTTAAACTGACAAACATCTTATTTGTGGTCTTTGTATGTACTTTAAGACTGTTTCTGTGTCAACTCTCTTATGATATTGTTCGTAATTTAACTCTTGTAACATAGGGGACGATGTAGACCCAGAACAAGATGGAATGATAACATCAAAAAAAACTCTTCACTACTATAGTATGTCTAATGTCTAGGCGGCCAGAAGAGCAACAAGCAGAACCTAATATCTCTTTTGACACCTGAAGCGGTATAAGAAGAAGTGAAGAAGAAGATTAATGTTTATTGTTGACTTTTTATTTATTTCTTTAAAGCTAATTTATTCTTTTGTCTCCTAATTTCATCGAGATGTGCTGAATTGTGTTCTTTGTTTTTACAGTGCAATCGAAGAGAAACAAGATTACACTATATGAAGAAACCAATGTTCAAGGTTAGTTTTAGGAACTCTTGTGTGTTTTCCAAAAATGTTAACATTATTTTCAGGAACGAAACAATTATTATAACCCAGCATCACCCTAATAATGTGATTGTTACCATGGGCTAAACCACTAGCCCTGTACCTAGACAATTCTCACCGTGTCTAAGCATCATTTTCAGCATCAATGTTTATGTATGGAAGTTTTCTTTCTATAAATGTTTGTTTCTACGTTACACGTTATTTCTTTTATATTATTGTGTTTATTTACGATTAATTACCTAGTAATAATAATTAATATTATTCGCACTTAGACAGAGCTTAGACTCACTGATGACCCCTCCCCCCAAACCCCTGATAATTTAAAAGGTGCAGAGTCCTTACGTCCAGTCCTATGTGTGTGCATCTGAATGTGTGTGCGTGCCAGAATACATATTACATATGCTTTACTTTTTTGTTTATGCCCTTATAAAAGAGCTTTCCTCAGATTTCAATTCTGCATTAGTTATTATTCTAAAACAATATTTCCCTGTTGTAAATTTGAACAAAGAAGACACAAACAACAGATTTCACAGTTACTGCCTGGCACGTTTTACTGAGTAGCAGAGTGCCCAGATTTCTTGAAACTGCCGTCATTCATTGCTTCCAGCCCAGAACTATGTAAACAGAAAGACATAGTAGTGAACCTGCCTTTGCTCTGGTAAATCAGGAAGCTGCTTTTTTAGAGTTGTTGAATTTGTTCTTCACTTGTAAAAGGATTCATTTATTTTCTTTATTTTATTTCATTGTTACTGTAGTAATGCACCTGACGAGATACAGCAAAATATGTCAGGCAATGAATTATGCAATCTTCTGTTTGTGTCTTCATTGTTTACATTTGTGGTTTCATTATCTGTTTGAGAAACATGGTGATCACAGCATAAAATCTTCATGAATGTTTTATGAATGCACTGTTCAACAATTGTCAGCAAAGTAAGGAATAGGAGGCAACTAACTTGGGTGTTTTCTTTGAAGTCAGAGTGCATGTGGAACCACAATCTGTTTACAAATAGCCCAGATCTGTAAAACGGATGTGCAAGCAAAACTCAAGTTCTAGAACGCGACCAAAGTTCAGAACGAACAACCGAAACTTTCCACAGGAGTTTACAGCCGGTGAACAAAGAAGAAGAAGAAGAAAAGAAGAAGAAGAAGAAAAAAAAGAAGAAGAAGAAGAAGCAACAGCAGAAGCAAAAGAAGCCAAAAAAGAAGAAGAAGAAGAAGAGAAGAGAAGAGAAGAAAGTGCAGTGTCTAACAGAAAGCGATAGGGCCATCCTCATTATTTAGATGTATTAAAAAGGTATATGTGACAACAAAACCTGGGGGTCATTAGGACACACAATGTGAGAAACTCAGTCCTTATATCTTAAGGTTGAGAGGCAAAGAGACATAAGGCATAACAGTCATAGTAATGTCATGGCAAATAAAATCGTTTTTCACATTTTATTTTCCAGTTTGATCTAATGTTATTTTCCCATTTTCCAGTTTGATATGATGTCACTCATCCCTCTTGACCTCTTCTACTTCATCAAGAGTGTAGGTGTCAACCCCTGGCTGCGACTACCCCGGGTTTTGAAGGTAAATTGGTGATTATCTACATCATACATTACAAAAATTGTCATAAATTGTTTGTTTGCCTCAGTCAGGTTGACAAACAATATCCAAAATCAGATATCCTACTTTTCTAATATGTGTGTGAGAGACAAAGATAGAGAGAGAAAGGGGCAGAGAGAGACAAATAGAGGGGGAGACATCTAGCACAATCCACTTTCATCTTCATCAAGTGCCTCATTATTATCATAAGTTGTTGTGCTCTACAATCTCCAACATGATTTACCATTTCAAATGCTGATATTTTGTTCATGCCATGTGTTGAAATGAGTTGATTGAAGAGCCGACATCACAGCACTTGGGGCATTCCCCTTAGCACTCTGTCCCCATCTTCAGCAGCCAGCACAGAATTCCAATACCAATGGTGCCAGTAGCATTCTGATTATACATCTGTCTTGCCTTTCCTCTGAGCGTCAAGTATTGACCAGAACACCTGGTCACTTCCTGCTGCATCACTCTCACCAGGCTGTAGTGATGAATTTGCTTTTCTAAATTGTAACTCTCTTCCACAAAGCCCTAACCACATCTGCCTTATTATGCATCAGTATTCTATCAAGTTGTGCAGAGCCAGCCAATCTGACCACCTGTTCATTTCCCATTTTATGCAATGAAAAAAGTCCGAACAGAATCTAATCTGCATTTACAGTTGTTATGTTCCTCTTTTTCTTTCTTTTCTAAAGTAAGCAAAAATAAACTGATTTTTAAACAAAAATAGGGTGTTCATTGTTTCTGTAATATGCATTTCCACTAATGCTCCATTTTGTACATTTTAAATGAAATTAAAATAAAATGAAAAATTATTGCTTAAAGACTACAATAATTGGAGTTTTAGCAGATTTATAAGGAGTATTCAGAATGTAATGCCCACATTATGTTTTTCACAAGCTGTTTGTACACAAAGCATGAAATTCATTTACAAGTAAACTCATTGTGTCCCTTACAGATCCCAGTTTCCTGTGTAATCTCCGTCCACTTCCTGACCTTACACTAAAGTGAAACAGACATTTCTTCACATCATCTTCATCTTCATCTCAGCCACTCCTCTTTCTGAACCTTAACTCTCTTAACCCAGTGACTACTGATGCTCTTATCTACTGTTCATACACAGGTTACACCAATGATTTAACCCGTTTCTTTTTCAGCAACCATAAATTCTGTAATAATTCACTGCGTGAAAAGCATTTTGTCCAGTATAGGGTTCTAATCGATTATTACAGCTATCTGTTTTATCAGAATGTTTCCATCTTCATCGTCAGCTGAGAAAAAATATGTGGAGGATTTCTGAATACCCATAGTTTGTGTTAAAATAAAATCTGATAGCTAAAAGTCAAATTGTGTAGGTTGTAATTGCAACTGTTTGGGGAAGAATGCAACAGTGTTGGGTGGTTATCAGCAGTTTTCTTTATCATGTTGCACTTCTGTATCTTCTTGCATCACTTACTTAGTCAGACTCAGATCAGGGATTTTCTGTCTTGGATATTCTTGTATGCAGGGAAATGTGAAGGCTGATAGATTACCTGCCACTAATCCTCTCTGTGATGAGCTACTTTATGATAAAGCAGAAGCAGTAAAAGCTCTATGTAATGAGATAGACTGTGTAATACAACAGACAGAGAATCCATACACTGAAAGACTAATTCAACAGGTGATGAATAGAGATTCTGGAAGATAGTGAAACTGAGGGAAAAACATAGATGGTTTTTTAATCAGCTGCAGCTGGTAATATTAGCACTTGAACTTTTCTTTGGCTACTGAAAAAGGAGACGGAGCACATAAGATAATGCCCTGAGTGCAGTGACTTCAATTCTTGATCCATTCATTCATTCTTGGAAAGTCATAGGTGCTTTGATGTTGTTAGTCACTTTTAGTAACTTTTTCTCAACTGCTTGACTCCCAGGTCGACCCAGCCTTGAGTGGGTACCGGGTGCAGTCCCGGGAAGTACAGGCGGCCGGCGTGATGCTGACCACATCCCCCATCTTGTGCCGATTGGTCTTTAAAAATATAGGTCTAGCCCTATATGCCCTATTCACCTAAAGGCGTGAAAAAGGGTCCTTACCTTTACTAACTTCACTATTCTAATCTGTATCTTATACAAAACAAGAGAAGGTATGTAACTACCAGATACATTTCCCTTTATTTTTTGTATGTCCGTATCGTGTGCAGATCCAAACTTACTGGGAATTCTATGAAAAATGTGACCAAGCGTCAAGATCGTCTGCTCATGCTATAAGGTAATCTTGTGTCTGTTATCTAGTGGACACCTGGTTATTGAATGATTAGATAATGATTTTTTGTGAGCACACCTTTGAAAGGGCGTGTGCTACATTGTGTTGTGGTGTACAGGTAGGCTGTGACATCTGAGCCTTACAGACTAATACATCAGAATTCTTTAATGTTAGTCACTTTCTACAATAGGTTTGCTAAGGAGCAGTCAGACCATTCTGTCCCCCCAAAAAGAGCCCAAGACCCCACACAGGGACATAATTACCGTAACAAGTTTGTACTGCTGAGTGGATACTATGTTTTAAAGCAAAGCAGCCTTTTGCATTATTCAAGAAGTTGTTCACCATTATTCTAGAAGGCCTGTTGTACAATTCACTACCATAGGATCATGCAAAAATCACACTTTGTCAGTCAGTCTATTAGCCGTCAGCCAGACAGTCAATCAGTCAGTCAGGCAGTCAGTAAGACTGTGTGCTAGTCGTTCTGTCAGTCAGAGAGTTAGTCAATCAATTAGGCAGTTAGTCAGTTAGTAAATCAATCAGTCAGTCCCATGTGTGGGTTCCGGGGCCCTATTGTGGGGAAAACAAGAATAGACCCACTGCCTCCCCAAAAGCATGTCGTAAGAGTCGACTAACTGGGGAGCTTCCTTTGAAGTCGGAGTGCATCTGCCTGAGAGGCAAGAAACCAGCAGTCTGCATTCAATTGAATCAGATCTGTAAAACTGATGCACATGCAACACTCAGGTTCTGGAGCATGACTGCAGTCCAGAAGTGGACGAACAACCAGAACTTTACGCCAGAATGTACAGCTGGTGAACACAAAGAAGAAGAATCAGTCAGTATTTAAATTCAGCAGTCAATCAGTCAGTTAAACAGTTAGTAAAATCAGTAAACAGTCAATTAGTCAGCAGTTAGTCAGTCAGTCAGTTAGTCTGTGCATCAGTTAGTCAATCAGTCAGTCAGTCAATCCATCAGTGAGGTGTTGGGTGGTTGGTTAGCTGATTAGTTAGTTGATTAACTGGTTGGTAGGTTGGTTTGTTGTGAAGATTGTGGGGTTGATGTTGGTGATGGTGAGAACAATGGTTATGACGACGACACTCCTGATGGTGATGATGATGTAGATGATGTGAATGATGATGACAATGCTATACACAACATTACGACGGTGCTATAATAACACCAGAAAATCTGTGGGATATCCACATTTCATTAAAGACACTACCCTGTTTCATCTTCAGAATTGTGAAGACGGTCACCTACATGCTATTCCTGATCCATGTGGAGACGTGTGGCTACTATGCTATGTCAGTCTACGAGGGACTGGGCACCAACAAATGGGTTTACAGTGGACAGGGCATTGCGTGAGTGCATCATTTCCTCTTTCTTTCCTTGCTCTCTCTCTCTCTCTCTCTCTCTCTCTCTCTCTCTCTCTCTCTCTCTCTCTCTCTCTCTCTCTCTCTCTGGTTGGACCCTTCTACCAATGACGTACCTTTTTTTTAAATTTAAAGTTGAGTGACAACTGATAAATTTGAGAAGAGCACCATATTTCTGGTATGCATCAAGTTATAGAATGGGACGGTTACTTCTACAATAAGGATACATGACCAACCTAGGCCCCATCCCAGACAATCTCTATTTACTGTGCTATGTGTTTTATAAGTTTGATTAACTCCTTTTGTTCCAAGCAGCTCTTACTTAATCCTTTTTCTTATTCTTCATGGTCAGTTCGTCTGAGTGACAAAAATGAGATTTGCCTGTTTACAGCATAGCTGCGATATTTGTGTCTTTTGGCTGACACATATGACTTCTTCAGCCATTTGTTATCCGGGTTAGCCTTCATGGCAGCTCTTCTAATTTCAAAGAGTTGAGCTTAAAATCAACACATTCGGACACCTGAAAGAGTTTAACAGAGACACTGTCAGAGAGAAGCTTTGAAACTAATAATTCAGATCATCATCATGTGTCATGTCCTTTAGAAAATTGCTCTCCTCACAGCCTACCTGGCAGACATTCGGCCTCTCACCAGTTCTCCCACCTCATCCACTTGCCTACCAGTGTTACCTCACAGCCTACCTGGCAGACATTCGGCCTCTCACAAGTTCTTCAACCTCGACCACTTGCCTACCAGTGTTACTTCACAGCCTACCTGGCAGACATTCGGGCTCTCACCAGTTCTACCACCTCATCCACTTGCCTACCAGTGTTACCTCACAGCCTACCTGGCAGATAATCGACCTCTCACCAGTTCTACCACCTCATCCACTTGCCTACCAGTGTTACCTCACAGCCTACCTGACAGATATTCGACCTCTCACCAGTTCTACCACCTCATCCACTTGCCTACCAGTGTTACCTCACAGCCTACCTGGCAGATATTCGACCTCTCACCAGTTCTACCACCTCGACCACTTGACTACCAGTGTTACCTCACAGCCTACCTAGCAGATATTCGGCCTCTCACCAGTTCTACCATCTCATCCACCTGCCTACCAGTGTTACCTCACAGCCTACCTGGCAGATATTGGACCTCTCACCAGTTCTACCACCTCATCCACTTGCCTACCAGTGTTACCTCACAGCCTACATGCAGATATTCGGCCTCTCACCAGTTCTACCACCTCATCCACTTGCCTATCAGTGTTACCTCACAGCCTACCTGGCAGACATTCGGCCTCTCACCAGTTCTACCAACTCATCCACTTGCCTACCAGTGTTACCTCACAGCCTACCTGGCAGATATTGGGCCTCTCACCAGTTCTACCACCTCATCCACCTGCCTACCAGTGTTACATCACAGCCTACCTGGCAGACAATTGGCCTCTCACCAGTTCTATCACCTCATCCACTTGCCTACCAGTGTTACCTCATAGCCTACCTGGCAGACATTCGGCCTCTCACCAGTTCTACCACCTCATCCACTTGCCTACCACTGTTACCTCACAGCCTACCTGTAAGATATTCGGCCTCTCACAAGTTCTACCACCTCATCCACTTGCCTACCAGTGTTTCCTCACAGCCTGCCCGGCAGATATTGGGCCTCTCACCAGTTCTACCACCTCATCCACCTGCCTACCAGTGTTTCCTCACAGCCTACCTGGCAGATAATCGACCTCTCACCAGTTCTACCACCTCATCCACTTGCCTACCAGTGTTACCTCACAGCCTACCTGACAGATATTCGACCTCTCACCAGTTCTACCACCTCATCCACTTGCCTACCAGTGTTACCTCACAGCCTACCTGGCAGATATTCGACCTCTCACCAGTTCTACCACCTCGACCACTTGACTACCAGTGTTACCTCACAGCCTACCTAGCAGATATTCGGCCTCTCACCAGTTCTACCACCTCATCCACCTGCCTACCAGTGTTACCTCACAGCCTACCTGGCAGATATTCGACCTCTCACCAGTTCTACCACCTCATCCACTTGCCTACCAGTGTTACCTCACAGCCTACCTAGCAGATATTCGGCCTCTCACCAGTTCTACCACCTCATCCACTTGCCTACCAGTGTTACCTCACAGCCTACCTGGCAGACATTCGGCCTCTCACCAGTTCTACCACCTCATCCACTTGCCTACCAGTGTTTCCTCACAGCCTACCTGGCAGACATTGGGCCTCTCACCAGTTCTACCACCTCATCCAACTGCCTACCAGTGTTACCTCACAGCCTACCTGGCAGACATTCGGCCTCTCACCAGTTCTACCACCTCATCCACTTGCCTACCAGTGTTACCTCACAGCCTACCTGGCAGACATTCGGCCTCTCACCAGTTCTACCACCTCATCCACTTGCCTACCACTGTTACCTCACAGCCTACCTGTAAGATATTCGGCCTCTCACAAGTTCTACCACCTCATCCACTTGCCTACCAGTGTTTCCTCACAGCCTGCCCGGCAGATATTGGGCCTCTCACCAGTTCTACCACCTCATCCACCTGCCTACCAGTGTTTCCTCACAGCCTACCTGGCAGATATTCGACCTCTCACCAGTTCTACCACCTCATCCACTTTCCTACCAGTGTAACCTCACAGCCTACCTGGCAGACATTCGGGCTCTCACCAGTTCTACCACCTCATCCACTTGACTACCAGTGTTACCTCACAGCCTACCTGGCAGATATTCAACCTCTCACCAGTTCTACCACCTCATCCACTTGCCTACCAGTGTTACCTCACAGCCTACCTGGCAGATATTCGGCCTCTCACCAGTTCTACCACCTCATCCACTTGCCTACCACTGTTACCTCACAGCCTACCTGTAAGATATTGAGCCTCTCACAAGTTCTACCACCTCATCCACTTGCCTACCAGTGTTTCCTCACAGCCTGCCCGGCAGATATTGGGCCTCTCACCAGTTCTACCACCTCATCCACCTGCCTACCAGTGTTTCCTCACAGCCTACCTGGCAGATATTCGGCCTCTCACCAGTTCTACCACCTCATCCACTTGCCTACCAGTGTAACCTCACAGCCTACCTGGCAGACATTCGGGCTCTCACCAGTTCTACCACCTCATCCACTTGACTACCAGTGTTACCTCACAGCCTACCTGGCAGATATTCAACCTCTCACCAGTTCTACCACCTCATCCACTTGCCTACGAGTGTTACCTCACAGCCTACCTGGCAGATATTCGACCTCTCACCAGTTCTACCACCTCGACCACTTGACTACCAGTGTTACCCCACAGTCTACCTGGCAGATATTCGACCCCTCACCAGTTCTACCACCTCATCCACCTGCCTACCAGTGTTACCTCACAGCCTACCTGGCAGATATTCGACCTCTCATCAGTTCTACCAACTCAACCACTTGCCTACCAGTGTTACCTCACAGCCTACCTGGCAGATATTGGGCCTCTCACCAGTTCTTCAACCTCGACCACTACACTACCAGTATCTCTTCTATCCTGTTCCTAACTTAGTGCTGCTCAGCAACATGCCATCTGCTACTGTTCTTTCCAACCCACTGTGGTACTTAATGTGGCCAAAATATTTAAGTTTCAGAGACAAGATGCTATTTACAAGTCAGTCTTCCTTGCTGTTCAGATCCTTGAGGATATCAGTAATATTTTTCTCCGTGGTCCATGGTAGTCGAAGAATGTGTGTGTGGCAGTTCGACTTAAACACCAGATTTTCTTCCTTAGGGGACTGTCACGTAGTCCACAACTCACACCCATAAGTCGCATCCAGGAAGATGAAAGCTCTTAGGTATTCTGACTTTGATTTCCTTGCTTGTGCTTTAGCTGCAGACCTTTAATGCTGTTTAGTCTTTGTATTGTCAAGGCCATTATCCTTTTCACTTCAGCTGAACAGTCCACATTGTTTTTACTATGGAACCTAGATGGTTAAAAAACAAATGGTTGTATAACATATGTCTGAGATAAAAGACAGCGAGTACATTTTTAATCTTTTAAGTTAAGTTGAGCTGAGTCAAGAATTGACATCACAGCACTCGGGGCATTCCCATGTGTGCTCCGTCCTCATCTTCAGCAGTCAGCGCTGAGTTCCAGTACTTATGGTACAGGTCACAATTTGGTTAAAAGTCTGCCTTGCTTTTCTACTGAGTGTAGTGAGCCGGCCAGACCCTCTGGTTACACCCAGGTACCTCATTCTCTCCAGGCTATAATAATCTTCTTTCTCTACTGATTCTGTTGCTTGTTCCCAAAGGGCCTTGGCCACACCTGCCTTGTCATGTATAAATTCACCACCCAGTGGTGCGGATCCAGCCAGTCTGTCTGTCTGTTTATTACCCACCGCACCAGCAAGGCCTGCTTTTGAATGATGTAGAAAGCATGCTTAGTTCATTTGGCAATTAGGCATTTAATTCAATATTTATCAAGAACTAATTTGTATGTATACTGAAGCCCGTTAAAAAAATCGCCACCTGTATAATTCTGGAACATATTGTGAAATGTAAATGTAAGTTTTTACAAGTTTACGAATATGGAATCTTTATTAATTTTTCTTTGAATTTACACTGGTAATTAATTTGTACTTTTAATTGTTTTAAATTTTTGGCAATTTGTGAAGGCAACGGAGAAAACCAAAAATGCAATCAATAAAAAATAATTCATTTGCAATATTCTCAGTATCTTGTTCGTCCACCTTGTGATTGCAAACAGGTCGGCAATGGTTCTGAATGGAATACACAAGTCTGAAGAAAAGGAATCAAAACCCTTTCACTTATAACAGCAACATTACAAACAGACTTCTCAATGCTTAGTCTACGAAGGCTCAGTTGGCTGGCTAATACCTGGAGAATGGAGGGTGGCAGTCTCTAATGACATCCTCTATGGTGAACAAAATACTAATAGAAGATGTCCACGCCGGCCTCTGCTACGGTATAAAGATGTGTGCAAATGAGACATGAATTATACATGTATTGAGTTGGTCTCGGAAAAAAATGCAGTTGAACGTATTGTGTGGAGGTGGCACATCCGGAAGGGAATGAGAATGAAGGAAGAACTGATTGCAGAAAGGAAGAGAGATGAGGGTGTGAGACTAAACCCTAAGCAGAAAGTAAACATAAATATTGACAACGATCGTGAAATCCCATGCTATAATTGCGAAAGATTTTCCTTAACGGGGGGCTCTTGGTAGTCACACTCGCCATCACCATGGGCTGTGAGTCGCGTGCCTCCTAACGCAGTATAAATAACACTATCGTCTAGAAGGACGGAAAGTACCAATAATATAAATGTGTTTTTTTTTTTTAAATATACCTTTTCACTCCTGTCTACAGCTTGCGTTGAATCATCTTGACTTCCAAAATCAGTATGCAAAACAAACTGGGCATAGATCTGTAACATGCCCCCATGAGACAACATTGCTACATTTATAGATCGATCAGAGACGAGGACAGAAAGATATTCCCTGGTGACTATAATATATCAAACAGATGGCAGGAATTTGGAGACAGTTTATTGGCAATAAGGGATGCAACAAGGCGACATGTTGCAATAATGGACATCAGAGATTTCAGAGCTCGGAAGCAGAGAAAGCAATAAATGCTTTAGCGGGAACAAAAGCTCTGTGCAGTGCAAGATAATATCAATAGAGAAAAGAAAATATTTTTGAGTCGATAAAATCTCCAAATTGTGCAATCATGTCCAACACATCCGCAGCAAATGAATGGGCAGACTTTAGAATAAGCGCCTTGTTAGCTCACATAATGACAATACTAGTCCTGTCCTTAGATGGGAAAACACAGAATAACACAAAGTTGAAACTCTGTAAAAAAATTCATGCTTTAAAGTGCAATTAGTAAACACAGGCAATAAACATAAAGAGAATCAAAATGAATGTATATGTGCTTCTTATTCTTCTTCATTATTTTCTTGTTCTTGTTCTTCTTCTTCTTCTCCTTCTTCTTCTTTTTCTTCTTCTTCTTTTTCTTCTTCTTCAGCTTCTTGTTCCTTTTCTTTTTCTTCTTCTACTACTACTACTACTACTACTGCTACTACTACTACTACTACTACTACTACTACTACTACTACTACTACTACTACTACTACTACTACTACTACTACTACTACTACTACTACTAATAATAATAATAATAATAATAATAATAATAATATTAATAATAATAATAATAATATTACTTTTATTACTACTAAAATATTTCTACTACTACTAATACTACTACTGATACTACTACTACTAGTACTACTAATATTACTACATCAACTACTAGTACTAGTACTACTTCTTCTTCTTCTTCTTCTTCTTCTTCTTCTTCTTCTTCTACTACTACTACTACTACTACTACTACTACTACTACTACTACTACTACTACTACTACTACTACTACTACTACTACTACTACTACCACCACTACTACTGATATAACCACCGCTGATACTACTTCTACTAATATTACTACACCAACTTGCTACTACTACAAGTACTACTAATATTACTACACCAACTACTAGTACTACTTATTCTTCTTCTTCTACTACTACTACTACTACTACTACTACTACTACTACTACTATTACTACTGCTGCTGCTGCTGATATAACTACCGCTGCTACTACTGATATTACTACTACTAATAATGATAACAATAATAATACTACCACTACTAATACTACTACGATAACTACTACTACAAATACTACTACTACTACTACAACCACCACCACTTCTACTATTACTACTAATACTACTACTACTACTATTACATCTACTAATATTACTACAACAACTAATGCTTCTCCTACTACTACCTCTACTGATTTTACTACCTCTGCTACTACTGCTACTACTAAAAATAATAATATTACTACCGCTACTAATACTACTACTACTAATATTATTATTAATACTGCTACTACTAATACTGCTACTACTAATATTACTACTACTGCTACTTTATTAATATTACTACTACTACAACTATTACTACTACTGCTACTACTACTACTACTACTACTACTACTACTACTACTAATATTACTACTACTACTAATATTACTACAACTACTAATATTATAGCTACTACTAATATTATTATTACTACTACTAATATTACTACAACTACCAATATTATTACAACTACTAATATTACTGCTACTACTAATATTATTGCTAATACTAATATTATTGCTACTACTAATATTACTACAACTACTAATATTACTACAACTACTAATATTACTGCTACTACTAATATTATTGCTACTACTAATATTACTACAACTACTCATATTACTACAACTACTCATATTACTACAACTACTAATATTACTGCTACTACTAATATTATTTCTACTACTAATATTATTAGTAAAAAAGTAAAGTAAAGTAAAGGACCCTTTCCACGCCTTAAGGCGTATAGGGCATATAGGGCTAGACCTATATTTTTATAGACCAACGGCACAAGATGGGTGATGTGGTCAGCATCACGCCGGCCACCTCTACTTCCTGGGATTGCACCCGGTACCCACTCAAGGCTGGGTCGACCTGGGAGCCAAGGTCATTTTTTAAGAAAAGTCTGTCTCCGCCAGGGAGCGAACCCACGACACTAATATTATTACTACTACTAATATCACTACAACTACTAATATTATTACAACTTCAATAACTAATATTACTACTACTACTACTAATATCACTACTACTACTAATATTATTACTACTACTAATATTATTACTGATACTAATATTACTACAATTACTACTACTAATATTACTAATACTGCTAATATTACAACTACTACTAATATTACTACTACTACTACTAATATTACTACAACTACTAATATTACTGTCGGCTCTGTGGCTAAGTGCTGGGGTTTGATCCCAGCTGCGGGCCATGCACCTGGTGTTGGTTTCGACAGTGGTATTAGGGGGCCGACCATCCAGAACTGGCAAACTACTGGATGTAAATTTGCCTAGAGAAACCACACAACAGCCAGGGGCTGCTAGGGTTGGTACTGCAACGTCCTCTAAAAGATACGCAACTAACCTTTTTTTTCAACTAATATTACTACTATCAATACTACTACTACTACAGATATTACTACTACTACTACTAAAGTTAGTTGCGTAACCTTTACGGGACGTAGCAGAATTTGTCTACTGTCGCTTGTATCTTCCAAGCGGCCTCACATGCGGTAATCAATTCAGACCCGTAATGTGGGTCAGAAAATTGCAACATGTAGTCTACGCTCTGAATGAGAAGAAAGCACTCAGAAATAGCAGTTAACCTCCATCATCTGGATTTACACACCTGGGCATGCAGGAGTAAAAGGTAATAAAAGTTCAAACCAGCGGCCAAGTAATGCACTAATGCGAATAGGAAGACACATAGATGGAACTGATATCATCAACAATGTACCGACTGACTGATGATTGATTTTGATTGCCACTTTCTGTTTTTCCAGACGATAGTGTTGTATTATGCTATTAGGAGGCATGGGACTCACAGACCATGGCGATGGTGAGTGTGACTAGCAAGACCCGCCTAAAAAGTCTTCCACAGTTATAGCGTGGCATTTCAGGACCGTTGTTGTCAACATTTGTGTTTTGTGTGTTTCTTTTCAGACGCTCAGCTCTAATGCTTTCTGCAATCGTTTCTTCCCTCATTCTCATTCCCTTGTGGATGAGCCACCTCCATACAACATGGTACAGGGCATTTTATTCCCATCACTTAATTACCTGTATCATTCATGACCCGCTTGCACACATCTTTATATCGTAGTAGAGGTCTGCCTCAGCTTCTTTTACTCGTCTTTAATTCACCACAGAGGATATCTTTTGGGACTGTGCCATCCTTCATTCTCGAGGTGTCAAACCGGTCACCTGAGTGTACAGACTAAGTTGGGGGCTAATGATGAATTGCTGAAGCTAACATGACTGTGTGACCTGGGAGCACAGCTTGGTGACCCACGACTATACCCTCTTTGGGGTTAAGACAGGAAACACTATAACCAACTTTTCATGGGAACAGTAAGTATAGGTACCTTTGAGTGGCTGCTGCTTTGGAGGACTGAGCATGCACGCATCGCAGTAACGTCAGTTATGATATCATAACATAACCTTAATGTTATCCTCCCTTTGTATAGCTGCTTGCCCCTTGACTTCATTTTTTCACTACAGTATGGTTTTTATGAAAGTGCCATATCTTTTAATATGGCGAAATATTTCATTTATGTTGCTTCATTTTCATTTAACAGCTGGTACTTTACCGTCATGGCTAAATAAGATTGTAACATTCAGGTACATTCTGTGATTCTATTATGTTTACAGGTACATTCGTTGTTTTTATCTGGCCACAAAAACAGCAACATCTATCGGCAACAACCCAACTCCAACCAACAAGCTGGAGTACAGTTTCATGACCCTCTACTGGCTGTCTGGAGTTTTTGTGTTTGCCTTGCTCATTGGCCAGGTGGGTTCAATGGAGAGGTCCAGAAAACTACTCTTAAATGTACAATAGGTCATGAAATTATTTCCAATAAATACTGAATGAATCAATCAAGAATTGATATCACTACACTAGGGACATTTCCACACCTGCTCTGTCCCCTTCTTCAGCAGCCAACGAAGAGATGACATGCTAATAGTACCAGTTTCAGCCTCATTAATAGTCCGTCTCTGTTTCCCCTCCAGTAAGATTATCTTCCAGAGCCTCTATACCCCCTTCCCCTCCCTTTTAAGTTGAATTGGTCTTTCAGTATATGGATTCCCTATCTGTCTTTTCTACTGTCCATTTGATCCCATACAAACTTTACCGTGCTTGCTTAATCATAAAGTTGCTCACCGCCCAGAGGTGCAGCAGCAGCCAGTCTATCAGCTTGCTCATTACCTCACACACTTGAATTTCCTGGACAGAAAATCCATGATATGCTCCTAATCTGAGTCTTATCAAGAGATGCAAGCCAGTCTGATCGCAGGAAACACCAGTTTCAATTTTCTAAAGCATGCTCTGTGTGTCTGTTACAATCTCATGTTGGGCTGTGCTGTTCTCCAGAAATCGGAAAGCTACAGTTACTGCTTCCACCTCCATTCTCTAATAGATACTGAAACAACAAATGCATTAGTGATCATACAATTAGATATTGCTAATTACAAGTACACATATTTAGTGTATGAGCCATGGACCATGCTGACAGGCTGAATGCTGTACAAGAAGTAAGACGTTAGCAATAACCAACTGATGACTCAATTTGCAGCCGTGAACAGACTGCAAGAACAGCATGTTACAAAGGGGTTCACCGGTGCTGCAGAGTTCATGCAATGAGCTCAGATTCTTCAGACTCAGGCTTGAGTCAGAAGTAGAACAGAGCACTTATGGGTTACTACCCTTGTGCCAGAATGTTGATCTGTCGCCAAAACTTAAACCTAAAAGGGGTGTGAAAAGAAGCCAAAGAAAAAATAATAGCCAAAATAAGTCTAGTTTCATCAGCCACTGCACGCTGCGAGATTTACTGAGAATTGTCTGTTCTCCAAGCACTGTCCAGCAAAAAACAAGAAGAACTAATTGTTGATCTAAGGACCAACATTGGCTTACTCTCCAAGGAAGCAGAACTGGTCTTGCAGTGGATAACAGCCCACTGTGCTATTTGAGGAAATGAGAGAGCAGATGAGTTGGCAAAGGCTGGGAGTAATCTTCCACAACCTCATCCACCACACAGCTACAAGGAAACCAAAACAGCACTAAAGCAGTCTTTCAAGCGGGAGTGGAGATTACAGACCAGAGAGTGACAGCATAAACAAACTCAACAGGAAAGAACAAACATCAATTTTTAGACTTCTGACTGGATACTGTGGTCTTCGAGCACACCTGTACAGGATAGGCATAAACAAATCTGCTGCCTGTGATTGTGGAACAGAAAGACAGACCCCTGAGCACATACTGCAGTACTGCCCTTACCTCTCCCAGCAAAGACTGTGGATTTGGCCCAGGGGATCCACATTGCGAGAGAAGCTATGGGGGACCGGTGGCGACCTTAAACGCACAATCCTATTTTTGACCCAGACGGGACTCAATGTGTAGCATGACTGATGTCGAATGCAGAAGAAGAAGAAGAACTGAGAAGGGGATCTGACCACTTATGGACTAAATAGTTTGATGTGCAATGAGGATAATTTGTCAACTAACTAACTAACTAACTAACTAACTAACTAACTAACTAACTAACTAACTAACTAACTAACTAACTAACTAGCTAGCTAGCTAACTAACTAACTAGCTAGCTAACTAACTAACTAACTAACTAAAAGTATAATACAATACTTTAACATTCAAATATGGATGAAACTAATTGTCTTTTTATTTTTAGTAACTCTTTTGGATGATCTATAATTGTATCTTGTCTGAATGTATGTTATGTTTATCTGCAAATAAAATATAACAGAGCATTGTAGAATCCAGAATGAACATTATTAAACAAATTCTGAGACACAGTGTTTCTTTAAAGTCTACCTCTAGTAAACTGTGGGCAGATCGCTTCAGCAGTCCAAGGCATTGAGGGTCATTGCTGCAGATATCACTGGCCATCCATCTCTGTGACCGGTCTTCACTTTTCAGTTGATGGTTCTATGTGTGTGTAGGTCTGCCTGCATATTATCCCTCCACTGTATGTATGCAAAAATTAATTTGAAAACATGAACAAACAAACATAATAACACATTAATTAACATAACAGTAGATACACTTTACCCTTTTTATAATCTTTAAAGGACTGAGCGTAATATACTGGTATTTAATAATACTATCCCACAGTGGTGACGTGTTTTCCCTAATATTTTTTGCCCACAGATCAGGGATATCGTGGAGGCTGCAGGCATGGTCAAGGACAACTATCGCAAGAAAATGGACTCTTGTCTCTGGTACATGCAGTCAATCAACCTTCCCAAAGAGATGAAGGACCGAGTGAGGATGTGGTTTCTCTACAACTGGGAGCAGCAGAAGACTATAGGTGAGTGTCCACACTTCTTGCTTGTCTTTGTCAGCACAATAAATGTTGTGGTTTGCATCAAAACATAAACCTTTAGCAATTAGTACCTTGGGAGGATTATCATCACAGCACTCCAGACAGATCCATAGGTGCTCTGATCACCTCCTCAGTAGCTCTACAAGCCTATAATGATTGATGATGTTTGATTTATAAAATTTAGTTTGTCCTTGGTGAAATGTTCATTTCTTGCAGCTCCGTGTTGCAACCCCATGGCTATCAACCTAAACAGGGATATGTAGTCTTGCCTTTTATTGTATTAGTGATAAGGGCTGCGCTGAACATTGATGAAATTGCTTCTGACCAGTACCTTGTCCAACAACCACAATGTCTGCTAAATAATATGCACCCTTGTTGCCTCGAACATCTAGAAAACCTGGCACAAAGATAAAGGTTTGGCCAATCATTTACAAAGTACTAAACAAGACACTCCATTCTTTGCTGATGAACCCAGTCTAGATTCTCTTGACTTGAACCTTTGATGATCTGGGCGGCGTCCGTGGCTAAGGAGTTGCGAGTCCGACTCGTAAGCAAGCATACCGCGATCGAAACCCACTGCAGGCTGCGTGGATTTGTGTCGTGGTATGGGACGTCGCAGGTCGACCCAGCTAAAATGGGTACCAGGAAGGGCTGTCCTGGGAAAGTAAAGACAGCCGGCGTAATGCTGACCACATTACCCACAGAGTGCTGATGGTCTGTAAAAATATGGGACGCTCTGCCCATATGCCCGATGCGCCGAAAGGCGTGAAAAGGGATCTTTACTTTTTACTTTTTACTGCTACAAGGAGTGTTCTATACTTCTTGTTGTCATGCAGTTTTGCAAATAACTGGTCAATTATTATTCATATTTCATTTTCAAACCTAAACTGAAATTGAAAATGATGAAAATGTTGGCAAATGTCAGCAGTCATGATTTGCCATCATTCATGGCAACCATAATCATGGATCAGGTGTATCTTGATTTATCTTGACATCATGAAGAAAGTAGTTTGCCATTGTTTTCTTTCTTGACCATGTTGGCCAGATGACCGTAGCCATTGTCAGGTCAGTGTGATTCTCTGCCTGCCTTCAGGGAACTTGAGACCATGACCAACAACTATCTGTCAGCTGCTCCCAAGTTCAGTCCACCACCTGCTCTCTCTCAAGTTCAGTCCACCACCTGCTCTCTCTCAAGTTCAGTCCACCACCTGCTCTCTCAGTCAAGCCCCACCTGCTCTCAGTCCACCACCTGCTCTCAAGTTCAGTCCACCACCTGCTCTCAAGTTCAGTCCACCACCTGCTCTCAAGTTCAGTCCACCACCTGCTCTCAAGTTCAGTCCACCACCTGCTCTCAAGTTCAGTCCACCACCTGATCTCAAGTTCAGTCCACCACCTGATCTCAAGTTCAGTCCACCACCTGCTCTCTCTCAAGTTCAGTCCACCACCTGCTCTCAAGTTCAGTCCACCACCTGCTCTCAAGTTCAGTCCACCACCTGCTCTCAAGTTCAGTCCACCACCTGCTCTCTCTCAAGTTCAGTCCACCACCTGCTCTCAAGTTCAGTCCACCACCTGCTCTCTCTCAAGTTCAGTCCACCACTGCTCTCTCAAGTTCAGTCCACCACCTGCTCTCTCTCAAGTTCAGTCCACCACCTGCTCTCTCTCAAGTTCAGTCCACCACCTGCTCAAGTTCAGTCCACCACCTGCTCAGTCACCACCTTCAGTTCTCACCAAGTTCAGTCCACCACCTGCTCTCAAGTTCAGTCCACCACCTGCTCTCAAGTTCAGTCCACCACCTGCTCTCTCAAGTTCAGTCCACCACCTGCTCTCTCCCAAGTTCAGTCCACCACCTGCTCTCTCCCAAGTTCAGTCCACCACCTGCTCTCTCCCAAGTTCAGTCCACCACCTGCTCTCTCTCAAGTTCAGTCCACCACCTGCTCTCTCTCAAGTTCAGTCCACCACCTGCTGCTCTCAAGTTCAGTCCACCACCTGCTCTCAAGTTCAGTCCACCACCTGCTCTCAAGTTCAGTCCACCACCTGCTCTCAAGTTCAGTCCACCACCTGCTCTCTCAAGTCCAGTCCACCACCTGCTCTCTCTCAAGTTCAGTCCACCACCTGCTCTCTCTCAAGTTCAGTCCACCACCTGCTCTCTCTCAAGTTCAGTCCACCACCTGCTCTCAGTCCACCACCTGCTCTCAAGTTCAGTCCACCACCTGCTCTCTCCCAAGTTCAGTCCACCACCTGCTCTCTCTCAAGTTCAGTCCACCACCTGCTCTCTCTCCCAAGTTCAGTCCACCACCTGCTCTCTCTCAAGTTCAGTCCACAAGTTTCACACCTGCTCTCAAGTTCAGTCCACCACCTGCTCTCAAGTTCAGTCCACCACCTGCTCTCTCCCAAGTTCAGTCCACCACCTGCTCTCTCCCAAGTTCAGTCCACCACCTGCTCTCTCCCAAGTTCAGTCCACCACCTGCTCTCTCCCAAGTTCAGTCCACCACCTGCTCTCTCCCAAGTTCAGTCCACCACCTGCTCTCTCCAAGTTCAGTCCACCACCTGCTCTCTCCAAGTTCAGTCCACCACCTGCTCTCTCAAGTTCAGTCCACCACCTGCTCTCTCTCAAGTTCAGTCCACCACCTGCTCTCTCTCAAGTTCAGTCCACCACCTGCTCTCTCAAGTTCAGTCCACCACCTGCTCCTCTCTCAAGTCCAGTCCACCACCTGTTCAGTCTCTCTCAAGTTCAGTCCACCACCTGCTCTCAAGTTCAGTCCACCACCTGCTCTCAAGTTCAGTCCACCACCTGCTCTCTCCAAGTTCAGTCCACCACCTGCTCTCTCCCAAGTTTCAGTCCACCACCTGCTCTCTCTCAAGTTCAGTCCACCACCTGCTCTCTCCAAGTTCAGTCCACCACCTGCTCTCTCTCAAGTTCAGTCCACC